>OX463855.1:36226855-36341240 GCA_949825065.1 Odontocerum albicorne
AAACCGGATCAAATTATTTTGGTATCAAGAACATAAAAAAAAACGGTTGGTTTTTACTACAAGCTTCTTAACAGCTTTCTGATTGGTTGGTAGACATTTCTACAAGTTCTTTAGGATGTATTTGAATTCAGTTCGATACCACCACTACCCCCCATCGGTTGTTAAATGGAAGAAAGCTTAATGGTCATCAGGTTGTGCTGTATATAATAAAGTGTAAAACAATATAAAATTAGATTTTTTTTTTATTATGAGTGTTGCCAAATTATTAAGAATTAATGCCACGTTCATTTACACCTTTTTGACCTGTACTAAATTCTACTTTAACCTTTTTTGATATATTGTTTCAAATGCCATTCATCGAAAGGATTTATCAATGATATGTATTTGGAAAACTTTTATTGAATTCAAAATACGTAAGAAAGCCGATTCTCTAAGTACGAGGCATATCCAGAAAGTAAGTGTATTGAATTTTTGTAGGCTACAATTTTTTTTATTTAAACAAAAATATTACGTGGTTACCGTAGTACATATGTAAGCTATTTTTCGACATAGTCGCCATTCCTCTCAATGCAGGTGGTGAAGCGGGGTATCAACTTTTTGATGCCTTCCTCGAAGTAATTTCCCGCCAACCCCTCCGTCCACTTCTCCACCTCCTCCTTTACCTCCTCGTCGGTTGAAAACCTTTTTCCACCCATATGCAGCTTCAGGGAGGTAAAGAGATAGTAATCTGAAGGTGCTAGGTCAGGGGAATGCGCGGGATGGTTCAGGATATCCCATTTAAACGAGGCGAGCAGTTCCTTCGTGGCGTTGGCCGTGTGTGGTCTGGCATTGTCGTGCAGTAGGCAGACTCCCTTTGTCAGCATGCCTCTCCTCTTGTTCTGAATCGCCCTCCGCAATTTTTTTAGGGTCTCACAGTATCTTGCAGAGTTGATGGTCTCCCCTTGAGGCATATATTCAATTAAAATTATGCCTTGACAATCCCAAAACACGGATGCCATGATTTTCTTGGCTGAAATTGTGGTTTTGAACTTTTTGGCGGAGGGTGAAGAAGTGTGACGTGACCGTTTTTAAACTCGCGACACCACTTGTACACACTCGTACGATTCATAGCTTTATCACCACATGCAGTTTTCACCTCATTATAAACCTCGACCGGAGGTTTTCCCTTCCAAACGAGATAACGGATGACGCCGCGTATTTCGCACTTGGCGGGAGATTGGATTGACATTTTTCACGAAACGTGTTGTCGCGTCGACACTTCTCAACGTACTGACCTCGAACCGGTCTCGTTGCGGAGGGGAAGGGTCAGGCTTCACGGAAGTGAAGCCAACATGTCGAAAATAAAATCCATCCGGTCATGAGAGCCTCAGTACACTTACTTTCTGGATACGCATAATATATTCAAAACGACAGTTTTAAGTTTATAGAACTTCTTTGTAATTATTAAATGAGTTCAAAAGCAAATTTTTAGTCCCGCAATGTCTTTTCCCCCACAAAATTTATTATTATTTGGGCCTGCTAAACAGTTGAAGATGGGTTAGTAGGCCTAAATGATTATCAATTTTGTGGAAGAAAAAAAAATTATAGAATTAAAATCAGTTTTTGATATAATTTAATAAAGCATCAACAGAACACGTATTTTCTCCGATAATTTGTGATAAAATAAGATAACATTTTGAATTATGGAAGGAGTCACAAGTGAACACCCAACAATGGATTCGTATGAAGTGTGATACGTACCCACAACTCGAGAACGAGCGAGCGGTGTTGCGCTCAGTCGCTGGGTTGTGTTGTCGGCCTTAAGGCGTACCGTGGCCGCTCGCTCGTTAAATGTAATTTTCTGCCATAAATTGAACAACATCGTGATGTGGCAGCACATATATTGATGACTCAATCCGGAGGTATCGGGTTTCGAGGGAAAATGCCACGTTTACACAAAGAAATACAATGCTTTTCAAACTTTCTTAATTATTATTATTTTTTTAAATATGACAAGGTGTTTCTTAGAAGTTTGTTTCTCCATCATCTTGATCGCAAGTTCAATGCTGTGAGTTTCATTGTCTTCCGCTTTTCTGGACATTGGCGTACTACCTGTTTATATCTTTCCCGGCTCTGATCGATGTTGAATGTAACGTTTAAACAAGATCCTGTTAAACTCTTCATTAGACCCTTTCATCTTGTTTAATACTTGTTTCTCCGTAATCCCCAGCCTCTCCAGATTTTCTTTAATCGGTCTGACAACATGCCCATATACTCGTACCTCATTTTTCTTCTTGATGTAGATCTTGAAAATAATTTTTGGGAGGCATGGCACTACCTGCCTTTCTACATTTTAGGTAACCTCCTTGGCATGCGATGCCATGCGGGGATCTCGTGTACCGTTATGTATGGGATTCTGTCTATTTACATCCTCGACTTTCTGTTATTACTCCATCTGACGATATTCTCTGTGTTGCAGGTCTGTTGAATGTGAGAGTTTCTAACCCTATCTCTGAGAGATATTCCTGCGATAGTTCATAATATTTTCACCTGGTTCATAATATTGTCGGCTATGTATCGGTTCTGGTTTTACGTTATGATCAGCCTGTCACAGATCTTATAGATTCTATGTATATATATGGATCCTTATCTCGCATTTTGTCGAAAGACTTTCGATAATTTATAATGTTTGGATGCTATACCATAGAAGAAAAATTCTTAGATGATACAAAAAAATATCCAGCACCGCATCTGGAGTATATCGTAATTCAAAGAAAAGGACCAGACCAACGTAGCAGGTACGCCTAAAGTTCCATTATCGTTTCAATGTGTAAATAAGTATTTGTTTAGAAAACTACAAGTCATTTTATGCAACCCCACTCTCTAGTTGATAGACAAACTATTTGCTACCAATACATTCATAAACTTATTCCTATTTTAATTGTCGGCTTACCCCAATCTGATTCAGTTATGTCAATAACTGATATTTTATTAAAAATAAATACGACACATGCCATCGATGTTCATTGAATTATCATATGGTGTAAAGAAGGGCTCTAAATGAATCCAGCAATCTATCCCTTTGAAACCGTGGTTTAACACAATGAGAAAGAAGTGACTGTGAAGAATAGAAGTGTCAGTCATATGTCGTTTGCGAATAAGCCACTGCTTAGTGGCTAGTCACATTTACAGAATAAGGGTATTGTGGAGGATCCCGGTTGTAAGTGTGGACTGGATGATAAGACTATTAATAATTGGGCTTTCGATTTTCTTCTGCGTGACAGATTTGATATACTAAATGGCATTGAAGGAAATTTTTTGAAGTTGTATCAGTGTATTATTAATTAGCAAAATCCAAATTAAATGCTTTGATAGTTCCTACATTTTTAATTTATTTACTCAGTGACAGCTGTTTCGTCAAACAATGTAGATTAGGTTTCACGAGAGTTTGCACTGTTGATCTAGGATGACCATATTTTGATTTATTTTGTAATATATTATTATATATTTTTAAATATTGTCTATCTAATACTTTATATTCCAATAAAATACTTACCACAATAATAATATAATATCAGATTATGGTATGTACCTAAAGAAAATTATGAAATCAATGGTCAATATAAAATCTAATTATTTATTCAATAGGCAAAGAAAATACAATTAACACTAATAAATTCTAAGACCAATTAAAAATTGCTTGTAACTAGGTATGTATGGATTGTAAAAATAAATAAATGACCCTAACACTGATTAAAAAAAAAATTATATTCTTCCTCACTAAGTGTTTACATACTATAGATATGCAATGCAAAAATGGGTAGCTTACCACATCTTTAGTTTGTCCACACTATGCTCTTCCTTTTCCTAACTTCGTAACTTCAGACATTAAGGTCACCGTATTTTTCGTCAAATAAACGGATCACATCAACCAATCACGGCAAAGATATTTACTAATACATTGATACATTTTGTATATTACGCACTAAGATTCACAATGTATTAAAATGTGCAAACTCTCATGAAACCCACTCTACTTGTCACCAGTTTTCCAAGGCGAATAAGGCATTGTATGGCAAAATATCTGTCACTTAGTAAATAAATTAAGAATATAAAATTATAAATTTTATTTTGGTTTTTCTAATAAAAAATAGAGTTTTATGATTTGAAAATCGACATCATCAATAAAATAATTTATTATATTGACAATTATAATTGATTTTTTTTGGCTTTGATGTGGTGGCTCTAATCTCCATAATTACGTATTGTAAAACGAGAATACTGGGAGAATTTATTAACTCTTAAAAGATAAACGTTGAACAGTAAGAGTAAGCTTAAACTAAAAAAAGGTTTAAATGAAATTTTCCTCGGAAAGTGTATTGATAAAATCTCCAGTTGAGTAAATGGAGATAAATGGATACGGAGAGACTCGATAGAGATTAATAGAAGTTGGAGAATCGGTTGAGTTGCATAATTTTATTTGTTTATCGTGAAATACAGATTAAGTGCACGTTGCTTTTTGAGCAGGGCCGCCAAGAATTGCCGGAGGCACCCAGGGATCGGTAGCACGTAACTCGAGAGCGATGAGGGTACACCTATTCAAATAATTGGATTATTTTTCTCTCGTCAAGAGATGCATCACAAGTACGTACACGTGATTCACTCAGAAGTTGGCTTCTAGGTAACGTGCACTGCGAATATATCTCGATACTCGATCGCATTGGGAGTTTCTCGGATTTATAATCTACGTCATTATTACAATCTGAGAGGTCTGTGAGGTCCAAGATGTGGTTAGATGGGGACGATAGCGTCGATAATACTGGTACCAATATGTACAGATAATGAATTCCACAAGAATCCCATACATAACTCTGCATGGGGTACCGGATGAAGGGCTTCCACCATGGAGACCCCCGAAACGATGGAGAGATAACTGGAGTTCAGCATCACAAGAGGATAATCCTGTAATAACATACTCTTGAGTCTACAGAAAGTTGAAGAAGAAGAAGTCATTATTATGTCATAATAAACTAAATGCGTGTAAGAGGTATACTGAGGAGAACGTGTCTAGATCAAATTAAACAGATTTTGAAAGAAGTTAAAGTGAAAAGTACAAACAATAGGATATTGTGTATGAATATGAAGAAGACGAAAAATGGAAAAGAAGATAAAAAAATGGAAATCTGTTCCCACTGTACTACACAAGGAACACGGCGTGATGATATATGTGTATATATGATTATGATTAAGGAAAAAAGGACGATATAAATTCTCTTTTGGAGTTAAAGGTTGTGAATGTCTGTTACAGTGAACGTGTACTACGTTCAGCACGACTTAGCTCTGCCGGCGACGTGCCCCACAAAAAGAATGATAGATCGCTACCTAACTTCCGATCGTTCATTACAACGTACGGTTTGCTTATTTCACTAAACGGTCCAGCACTGACACTTTTAACTCAAATTGCAAAACACGGTTTAAAGAAAGCTAAATTAAAAATAATTCGTTTCCGAACTAAACTACATTAGAGAAAGATCTTTATCCAATGAAGGAGAATTTCATTTCTTTAAAATGTTTCAAGAGTTGTTTAATATTAAAAATAATAAAAGGGAAATTTATCTAGCGTCGTTTATGCATCAAACTGCCCTCAAGGGCACTCTAATTCAGGATTCAAACGCATTCATAAATGTTGATAAGATGTCTAAAAAAGTTTCCTCGTCGTTGTTGCTGGGTCCCGTAGTCGAGAGTTTATCCCCTCACCGTTTCAACGTTAATTCAGTTGGAAAGCGTAAAATGTGTTCTATGAGGTGGTAAGCAAAAAAAATATAATTTAGGTTTATCGATAGCAATATAATATGTAACACACAACCCTGATTCATCGTCAGCTAAAAGAGAGAAAACAAATAAGTCTCAATCTGAACAAAAAAATCCCTTGCTATTTAGAAGGTAATATTTCAGAGCGTTTCTGAAGTTATTCACCCGCTCTTTCAAGGATAGGGGCAACTTATTTCAGTATTTGCTGGCTGAGTATGAGAAGGATCCCTCGAATAATGTAAGATTGTGGTTTAGGATGATTAAAAGTTTCTCTACTTCTAGTTTCATAGCCGTGAAAATCTCTCGCCAATTCATTTTTCGAAGATAATATGGCATTTGTCTTGATATTTTTTATGCATGTGTACGCTTATGTGAAGAAACCGTCTATGTTTCATGTCAATAATTTTGTGTAAAGACATCTGACAACTGGATAGGACTCTCAGGAAATATAGTACCAGGAGACCAACTGCGTTGACTTACTTGGAAAACCATCGAGTTGGAGTGACTAGATGCAAGGTAAACACAGATATAGTGTTGAATGAAAGTCACATTGAATGTGGTTATGGGAATATACAGGACTACCAACACACGCTAGTAAGTTTGTCAAAACATCGGGATTAACTCCCCTGGGGAAGACCTGAATGATCTATGTTTCCTCCTACTGGAAACGTGTGGTATAGTTAACAATTGATGGCCGGAAATATAATTGAATGCCACAACATTTTCTGTAGTGTTACTACAGAAAATGTTGTGTTATGTGCCTTCTTACAAATACTTCTTTAAACATACTTTTTTTTAACCACTTGCACGGATTTCTCCTGTTACACAAAGAGGGTCTGCTTCTAGCGTTAGCTTATTCGTTAGGAAGAATTTCAGCCAGGATTCTTCTCATACTGCTAGGCGGTACCGAGAATATATTAACAGTGTCATTTAGTTGGTTCAATATCTCTATACCACGCGTGACTGAGTCTTTCGCCATGATATTCGTCCTGTAAGTTGGTATGGAAAACAGAGGGTGATTCTTTGCACGGCTATATTTATTAGGTATATATAAACATAGTGCTTCTAGAATCGCGGGACAGTTAAAGCAACCTTGAAAAACCTTAAGTAGGAATATCGCAATAGATTCTTGCCTTCTTGTTTCGAGGCTTCTATAGTTACACACCGTGAGAAGTTCGACATGGTGAGCCATTCACTTGATCCAAACATGTCCCTTTCTAAATAAGCGTTAAATTAATTTAAAGAGGCTAAAATACTTTAATCAGCTGTAAATTTAAACTCCAATAGAAATTTTGTATAGTAAACTGTATTTTATTTTAATTGCATATTTATCGAATCTGATCATTTTCTTGTCATGTAAGATAAATGATTATATAACGGTTTAAAAAATGTCATTTAGTTAAAGTTCATACAGTCAGTTTTATTATATAATATAAACGAAATGGTACATTTTCGGTCCTTAAATATTAGTGAAAGCTTACTACATTTGTAATAGACCTTTTCCCAATAAAGGAGAATATCACTAGTTTAAAAGATTTTTTCAAGTGATATCCACGTTGTTTTAAAGGTGTTGTAGTCTTTATCTTCAGAGCGATTCTTTCACTATAAATGCTGTGTCAAATGCCTTGGCTAAATTAAATAACTCAGTAGTGTTATATGAACCCGCGACTTTCCCCACTGAATTTAAATTCCATTCTGTCTTAATTTATTACTACTAAAATTTCTACAGGGTTATACTCGTCATATCATATTTTTTGACATTTCATCAACCTTATGGCTGAGCAGAATATATTTCCAATATACTGCCAACAAAGTCTATAGTTGAGTAATTGTTGAGTATAGCTTCACAGACAGAGAAAGGCCGTGGGTTCGTACCCCAATTGTAGAATTGTATTGTATTACACTTTCATTATATATACACCAAGCGAGCTTATTTCCATATAGAAATCTCACCGAATTGACTAGAAAGGTGTTTAAGAAGCCTTAAGTTAAAAACAGGCTGTTTGTTTTAAATCTGGACTCCGGTGTCTTTTTTTTTAAAGAAGAGAATCGAACTCGCAACCCTTGGGTCAAAATATAAACGTCTTACCAACTAGGTCACGGAGATAAGTGGAATGAACTGTTTAAGACTTACAAAATAAATAAATATGTTTGAAATTAATGAAGAAAAAGCAAAACAAAAATCAAGGAAAAATTAGAGAAACAAAAGACGAGATGTACACATGAATACGAAATGTAGTGCCGTGATCAGGCTTCTCTGCCTACCCCAAAAGTTAGGTAGCTTATGTTTTAATAAAAACTTACTAGTTGATGGGTAAAAAAGCTCCGAAGAGACTTTATTCCATATGATAGAACGATAAAAAATGTTATTAATTTTCAGATAATAAAAAAAGCGAAAAAAAAGTGATGAAATCTGTTCAACCAACACAATTTGGAATGCAATTCCATACCTCATAATTCCCATTTTCCATCCTATCTCATGTGGAATATTGGATGGATATAAAATCGGGTTTATGGGATTATAATTAAGGTTTTACTGCCATAAACCCCGAGCGTGGAAATGATTGTTGTACAGGCAGTATCACGCCTGGGTAACAACAACCATTTCTCAAATGATGCGTGACATTGGGTGATCATCGAAAGAGTTAGGAAGATCTGCCCGTATAAAACATATTAAAGATTGGATAATAACTGAATTTTATGGTGTCAATCTTTCGAAGTCGGTAAAAAGTAATTGACTTTTATTTATGCTTCGTGTACATGGTTATACATGGTACATCCGTTGAAATTTATTATAATAATCGTACATACAGCAATTTCTCCCAATCAACCAGCTCATCTTAATATCATTAAGATGTTTTAATCCATAATAGATTTTACATTTCTTTGTTTAAATACTAGTAAAGATATTCACCTTTAAGGTGAGAAATGACAAATCACTATCCACTTGAATATAATTCTACTGATTTGTTCCCTTGCTATGATGTTCGTATAAGGACGACTGAAAGAGTGCAGCATACATTTCTGAGATTTATCAACTTTAATTGTTGACATTAATCAAAATTATCATGAAAAAAGATTACTTCTTAACGCAAGAAGAAAGTAAAAGCATCAATTTTCAGTTAAATTGTCTTGCATTGCTAAGCTTTTCAGTATAAGACTTTCTTTATCAATTGTCTTGTATTGCTAAGCTTTTCAGTATAAGACTTTCTCTATCAATTGTCTTGTATTGTTAAGCCTTTCAGTATAAGACTTTCTTTATCTATTGTCTTGTATTGCTAAGCCTTTCAGTATAAGACTTTCTTTATCAATTGTCTTGTATTGCTAAGCTTTTCAGTATAAGACTTTCTTTATCAATTGTCTTGTATTGCTAAGTTTTTCAGTATGAGACTTTCTTTATTAATTGTTTTGTATTGTTAAGCCTTTCAGTATAAGACTTTCTTTATCTATTGTCTTGTATTGCTAAGCCTTTCAGTATAAGACTTTCTTTATCAATTGTCTTGTATTGCTAAGCTTTTTAGTATAAGACTTTCTTTATCAATTGTCTTGTATTGCTAAGTTTTTCAGTATGAGACTTTCTTTATTAATTGTCTTGTATTGCTAAGCCTTTCAGTATAAGACTTTCTTTATCAATTGTCTTGTATTGCTAAGTTTTTCAGTATAAGACTGTCTTTATCAATTGTCTTGTATTGTTAAGCTTTTCAGTATAAGACTATCTTTATCGATTGTCTTGTATTGCTAAGCTTTTCAGTATAAAACTTTCTTTATCAATTGTCTTGTATTGCTAAGCTTTTCAGTATAAGACTTTCTTTATCAACTGTTTTGTATTGCTAAGCTTTTCAATATAAGACTTTCTTTATCAATTGTCTTGTATTGCTAAGCTTTTCAGTATAAGACTTTATTTGTCAATTGTCCTGTATTGCTAAGCTTTTCAGTATAAGACTTTCTTTATCAATTGTCTTGTATTGCTAAGCTTTTCAGTATCAGACTTTTTTTGTCAATTGTCTTGTATTGCTAAGCTTTTCATTATAAGACTTTCTTTAGTACATACTTGCCGTAGGGGTATTTTCTATTGTAAATAAAGTACTCCTTTTAAACAACTGAATTCCCCTATAAATAGAATGTATATTTTTGGAAATCAATTTGCTGATATATTTTTTTCAGAATCTACGTGTACATGGTTATATATTATACATCAGGTGGACTTTTTGCTATACATCAATTTCTCCCAATCAACCAGCTCATCTAGAAAATATTAATTTGTTTTAGATTTAAAAAAAATTAAATTCAAGAAAAAAAAACTACTTATAAATAACTTATTACAAAACAATAATGGTAAAATAATAGGAAAGTAGTATGGTTTTAGAAAATTTAGATGAAACAATATTTTGAGAAGTTAATATTTTTTTCAATTATCTCTTGAACGTTAATAAGGTATACCTGATAACTTTTGAACTTTTGAAGATACAATTTTTTTTCGATTTACTCGTACATTAAAATACTCATTTATCGATATGAAAGTTTGTCATCAGTCCTTTCTGCCTACTCTAACACAGAACCAACATGATGGAATGTAAGTTATCCTCTAGAACAGTGATTCTCAAACCTTTTGCTATCGTGGACAAGTTTGATTTTCATTCTAATCCATCGTGGATCAATATTTTTGTTAGATTGAAAAAAATATATTGTTGAAACGAAGAGAACGACTATATTTTTAAACTGAATTAGTAAGAAAAATACAACAAAACGAATATTTTTAAATGCATAATTGCTTGAGGAGAGTTTGTTCTCTAAACGGAGCTATAGATAAATTGCCTTTTTATTATTATTATTATTATTATGAGTATTTGTTTTTTTTAATTTTCCCTCCTTGTGGCGCTGTATATATTCGCTGAGAAGTACTGGACCGGCGATAATAGTTTGAATAGCAAAATTATAAATCGGTTTTGAATCCATAATTACAGAAAAGAAAATATTTTATTTTGGTAATTATAAACATTATTTATAAAAAAATTAAGCAAATAAAAAATTCAAAATCTTGAATAAAATACATTTTTAAACCTTCCGATGTATCTTCTCTACAATTTATATCCGTCGAGGGTTGCCAAATGCATCCCCTTCAATTTGCAACACGCTGCATGCATATTCCACGCTAAGTACTTTATTGGCAACAGTCGGAGAAGACAACCAGAAACTAAGACACAAGATGTAATATGCAAATTGTATTTTGAATTTATCACAAAGTTCAATCTATATTTGGGCCTATATATATTGGAGTATTCCACTCGAATACGGAGAAAGATGCTGAATTATTAAATAAAAGTAAGAAAACTATTTAAATACAATTTTTATTTTATTTTAACCCTTTCTATCCTGTGATGTGTAACTAGTACACATTGCTTCTAAACACTTTAATATCTCTATAAATATAATAAATACTGGGTTCAGATTTTAGCTATTCCTTCGCAATACATTTACGCGTTGAATGAAAAAAATAATATTAATAATAATTAGCACTTATCGGCCACATCAGAGATATTTTGTGAAAATCGGAAATAAATTCACCGATACAATCAAACGTGTGTGATGCAGGTATATTCATTCTAAAAAAACTGTTATAGGTGAGGAAGCGCCGCTATTCACGTCTCACTCTCACTCTACTTCGGTATATGGGAATGCAAGAAATAGAATCTCAGGAGGGAGGACCATGGTCCGACTTAATGTGATGAAATTAGTGGATGTGCTAAATAATAAGAATTAAAATAATTCGTCATAAGAACTGTATCTACTCGTAGTTATAAGTTAGTACGTAGGTGTTAACTATTTCTAAGAAATTAAATGTAAAGATTATTAAAAATAAAATGACACGTTGGAAATTAAAATGAAGTTAGTTCATAGTTATAATATATAAATTAGATTACTTCTTAAGATATACATTTAAATAAAGGTATAGGTTTTGGCAAATGTTTGTGTTATATATACGAGTATTTAAGAAACGACGGTTTGAAAGGCGTAGGTATAAAAATAAGGGAAAAATTACCAATTTAGTGAAAGAAATAAATATATTCCATATATATTGGAAAAAAACCCTGAATATTCCTCGCCTTTCAGAATTCCCCAGTTTTCAGGAATAGGTGGGAAATAACCCCACTTGTACATCCTATATCGTTCTTTGCGGGAAAACACGTGTTTTATCTTATTCCCATTAAATTGAATTCTAAATAATTAGTAATAAAATATCAGTTGTAAAAATTGTTATCTAGTTATAAGTTAGTATGTAGGTGTTAACTACTGAAGGAAATTAAATATAAAGATTATTTAAAATAAAATGAGATGTAGTAAATAAAAATTAAGTCAGTTCATAATTATAATAAATAAATTAGATTAGTTCTTAAGATATAAATTTGTATATTTCTATAGCCTTTGGCAAATGTTTGTGTTACAGATTATTTCCTGGTAAAACTAGTAAACTTTTTTTAAATGGCTATTTTTGTTACTATGCATGTATGACACAACACGGTACGAGTGTACAAGAAAACCGGCGTAAAAGCTAATAATCGAAACGAGACGTTAAAGAAATAAACATAATTGCATTTGGACATATTTTCGTGAACATCCATTGTGACTCGTACAATATCAGAGAGAACTATTTGGCAGAGCCTTTTTAGGTTTCTGGGCCAACCCTATTATTTGGCTGCACTCGAGATAAGGGAACGCTTGCCAAAGTTCCTTAATGAAACATTGTTTCTTTTAATGGTATTCAATAAACATTTTAGAAAAATCGTTTTCAGATATGTTAAAAAATTATAAAAGCAAAGATTATTTTTTTTATATACCACAAAAATTTATAATTTTAACAATAATGAAACGAAAGAAAAATATAATAAAACTATTCTCAGGTATAGTCCCTCAGGCAAATTAATATTTTGCCTCAATTTTTCGAGGCAAGTTTTAAAACGCCTATTTTGTTAAATATTTTAGAATAATGAATGAGAAATGTTTTATTAAAAAAAAATATATATGAAATAATATTTCTTACGTAATTTTTTTCTAACACATTAAATATTTGAACAATTATGAAAAATATTTTTAATATCTTGAATCTTAAAATAAAACGCTTGCTTCACTTTGTGGTGTCGCGTTTATACTCGTATTGTTTTTAAATAAAATAAAGACATGTTGTTTAAAGTTTTGTTTGTGCTCCCCTGAAGATGAGGTGAAAGCCTTGAAACCGGTAGGGTTATACCGTCACAAAAAAGTGGAATAAACAGTGTTTGATAAAAATAAATTACAAAATAAAGACATTTTGTATTCACCACTATGGATTCCATTACCGGTTTCAAAAGCATCCGTCTTCCTCGTTAGATGGAGATGAACTTCATCTGAGTTCAAATTCACCTGACGAGAAAGACAGAGGTCTTTGAAACCGGTAGTGAACTTAAATAAAACAGTGATGAATACAAAATAAAAAGCAAGTGTTTTATTTATTTTATTACAAAAATATTTTTAATATTTCGTAATCCTAATTATATTACGTGAAGTGATATAAGTTATGTACACTGTATTGCCAGTGAGAAAAAAACGCCTCAGTAGCGTTTCTATAGAATCTTTTAATTTTTGTACAATATTTTCGTGAAAAAAGTATTTTATTTAAATAAAAGCGATTAAAGTAATGGAAAATCTAGAAACTGGGACAGCAGTCAATGTTAGATCCTTAGCAATCATAGTTAATATTTGTTCAAAGTAAAGCGACTATCGAATTCGTGTAATATTGGTTATGTCATCATATTGTTTAGCTGTCAAAACCGTACAAATGTCAGTAATGTGAAACGTTTTATTATTGTTGCGTTAATAATTTTTTGTTATTTTTGTTTATTCCTTACTTTTCCTAACAAACCCGAATTACTTAATTGGTCGTCGTTTAAGAAATTTGTATTTTAATAAAATATAAAAATGTAAAAATTTACATATTGTATTTATTTATTCAACAAGGTTATTCCGTGTGTGAGTAATGACGCTCTCATTAGCTCAGTTCGTTAATTTGGCATTAAAAAAAATCGATGATGTAAATAATTGTCACATACATTTAACTGAAAGTTTGTAAATCAAAAAGACGTTCGATATTTTTCCACTAACCATTAGTATTGATATATGAAACAAGTGCGTAGATCCTTTTATACTTGAAAAAATCATCCTGGTAGACTAGACCTGATGGTGCCTTTGCAAGGTTCGTCTTTCAGCTATTAGGAATAAAACCAAAATAATCTTAAAACGACTCGTGTACGTTTTATTACGCAAGAATGAAGAATTTTTTCTCCGGAAATTTCATTGTTAGTAAACGAATTTTTCCTCTCACAATTAAAAAAAAAACTATTGAAAGCTATATTAAAAAAATCTCACAAAGGTTTATTTTTAAAAATAAAATTTATCATCAAAGATTTTGTCGAATATCAGAGACAAACAAAAAAAAGGTTAAAATAAATTATAAAATATAAGATTTTGATCACAACATTTTTTTTTTTTTTTTTGCGATAACTGATAACATTTCGAAATAGCTTTTTTCTTGCAAAATATGAAATTGAGTTTTTCACCGTTAGAATTTTTTCTCTAAAACGTATATAAGCAAAAGGAAAAAAAACGCTTTATCCAATATAAAATTGATGAAGTTAGAAAAAAATGCGCTGTTCTAGATACAATATTTCATTTATATTTCGTTGATGTATCGGGCTTGATTTTCGATGATATCCGAAAAAAATTGTTCCAAATTAGTATAGTGTTGTTACATATTTAGGTGAGTTAGTTTTGGTAACACTGGTGATAAAGTTTACCGAATTTTCATGACTACTCCAGTGGTTCTAAAGTCTGAAAACTCGATTAATGGAGATGAAGAGAATGTCGTCGTAAACTATGCTCTTCAATTTGTTCAACGCCAGTTTGGATTTGTTTAGAGGTAAACGAAGGGCGATATACTAAAGAACGAATAAAATTTCGTTATCACTGTACGCTATATATTAAAATTATTTTCTATTTTGAATCAAAATATATATATTGTCCTAGTCATTAAAATTCTGTATAGAGTTAAAATAGCGTGTTAGTACAAAATCAGCATTCAGATTTTTTTTCAACCAAATATTGCAGGGGTTGATGAGTCTGAAATATTAAGGGTGAGCTATGTCAACGCACCTTAAAACTGTTCTATCAACCTATATATGTAAAATCAGCCTTACTTTAGAAATTCTGGTAGGCAGAGCAATCACACTTTTAACCGCGTGTGCTCTCAAATAGACGATGTTCGTGAGTCGTTCAACTGTATGACTCCTTTAAGGCAAAAATTCATAAAATTAAGGAAATTTTTGTAGATGCTTTGATTTTTTAAAGTTGTTTATAACACGCTATAATTTGTTTAAATGTTATTCACACACTTTTTTGATAATAATTTTATTTGTTTGATGGTTAATACAATCAACGGCACTTAAGTGTCCTTTACAAAACATATTTAAGCTTAAAAATCAAGAAAAGAATGTTTCAATATCCTCCGAAAACATCTTATAACTTATGATACATATATCTTTCAAGATATTATATGATGGGTAAGTGTATTGTCTGGAGAAAGATATACTCAATCACATATTCTTTCAATGTTCAAAGCACTCCTCCTCGAGCAATACGAAGTCTTCTTGTTGGGATTCCTCACTGTTCCCCTTATACTATATATTGCATATATTTTGTCCCTTAACATGCCAAATGTTTTATTTATTAATTTAACACGTTTATTGCAAATACAATCTGGCGAACTTATTGCCAGGCGGCAATCTCTTCCAACCAACCAGACAAAAGTAAATGGAGCAAGTTACATGGTTGCATAATTCATTCAAATGACTATCCATCCCCACGAAATCCATAAACACACGTAAGCATATGCCCACGAACTCCACAAAGACGGACAATCACCCGAACATTATTTTTCATATAAAGTGAGATATAATCAATCAAAAGAAAAGGAAGGCATGGTGGAGAAGAAAGGAAAACTCGGGAATGAAACACGTTATTTTACTGAATAGAAATTAAGAGTTTTTTCAGTCGCTTCTTAAAGCATGCCAAGGACGGAGCGAGTCTTATATTGGTTTGTAATTGATTCCAGAGTCTCACTGCATGGACATTAAAGGACGGCGTAAAAAGAGACGTTTTAGAGATGTTTAAGACGTATTTCCAAAAATTATTTCCGATAATGACATTAATAAAAAAAATAGATTCTGCATTCATGAAATTAATCATACAAAGGGCAAAAAATAATCTCATATAAAAAAATAAAGAAATATAAAAGTGACTTTTTTTTTGGGTGTGTTTTTTTGGCGAAGGGTTGCACGTGAATATTGTTTGTTTTCTCAGATACTTCGCGGGCTGTAAGTAAGTAGATGTTAAATAATTGAAATCTTACTTCAGATCTACCTGGAGATCCATCAGCAGATTTCCTTACAGTATTATGAATTTTTTGGTCTGGATGGTATTTTTATAGGAACATTGTTCTCTGTTTTTTTTAATATAGAGGAGACGGTATGTATTTAATTGGTATTTTATGGATGGTCACAAGTCCATAAAATATCAATTAAATAGATATCATCTCCTGTATATCCAAAAAAACAGAGAATATTTATTTATTCCTATAAAAATGCCACCCAGACCAAAAAAATAATAATACTGTAACGAAATCTGCTGATGTACCTCCAGGTTGATCTGAAGTAAGATTTCAATTATTTAACATCTACTTACTTACAGCCCGCGAAGTATCTGAGAAAATAAGTAATATTCAAATATAAAAGTATCTGTTTCAAGAGAATATTATAGGACGAATTACAAATAATTAAATATATATATTAATAACAGGCCGGCCACCAGATTCTTTCAGCATATTTTTTAACAAATATTTAAAAATTATGATTTGTTTTATATAGTACTTGATTTTGTTTGTTTTTTGAACTTATTGATACACTTATACAAATAAGGCAAACCTGTATTTGAAAATAAAAAGCTGTAATCAGACGACAGTTTGTTTGGTCAACTCAATATATGTTATTTCTTTATATCTTTACATTATTTGTCAAAGTGAACAGTCTAATTTATTGATAAGTAAAGTTTTATTTAGTAGAAACTAAATTGAAACGGTGAATAAGTATTTCCTTTTTACTTTTTGAGGAAGGTGTTGTAGCCTTCCGTCAGAAACACGACTTAATTCAGGGAAAACAGACGCTGTGAAAATATTTATCCCTTTTTATCGGATAAAAAACTTATTTAATATTAACAAGGGTGAAAACTTTCTCGGTATACTAAAACCGACATGGTTTCACAAGAGAGACGATAAAAAAAGTAGTCTGGTAAAATGCGAGACTAGAGGATAAGGCGTGAATCAATAAAGTGGCTTTAGAAGCGAAGCTTTTAAGGGAATTTTTATTTTTTTATTTATTCACGTTTATGGTTAAATTTCACAGAAAAAAATCTTGGTTAATGATAAACGAAAATAAAAACATCCGAAACAAACTCCGAGGGCGTGTGAAAAAAGGGTTGTTTTGTCCGTATTTTTTTTTTAATTTGTTTTATTTTACTAAGATTAGTCAACACGAATGTTGCGTTTGATTTTTATTCTTGATAATGATTTACTTGTTTATGTAACAATGAAAATATTTGTGATGAAAAGTCATTCTGTATTTAAGGCTTAATAAAATTTGAACATTAAATAAAAATGAGTATTATCACATACCATACATAAGTGATTGACATAATCAGTTTTCTTTGCCATAAACTTCATTCTTTAATCAAGATTACTGTCACGTGCTCGCCTGCATTGATTTGATAATGTGGCTTTTATACGCGACTCAAGACTGCATCAAGAAATATCTTTTTTGATAGCTGACAGAGGGCAGAAGAAAGCATGATGAGCAGCGCAAGAGATATAAGGACTTACATTTTTGAGTTTTCCATACTAACTGTATGGAAAACTCAAAAATGTAAATGTTCATCACAACTGGAAGCCAACAGCAGCACCCTTAACATACAATTTGCACTGTGCCTTATTTTATATGTGTCACGGGTAATAGGTTTTAATTCAAGATATAAATAAGACAGAGCAATATCTATTATAAACATATATGGGGAAGTACCTAATGTAATAACCACAGCATCACCACATTTCTATCCTTACACTCAACACATGTATATTTATTTTGTGATATATTTGATTTGTCAATTAAATGGATTTGAGTCCCAAGTCAGGGTATCATTGAAGGGAGTCTCCTAATTAAACGGCACTATATAAATTGTACTTTAATTATTATTATTTTTACCAACCCATGAGTTGCTGACCATACCGTAGACGGATATGGTCAGCAACACAAGGGTTCTTCATAGAGCCAAAGTTGATAGAGAGTTGCTGACTAATATTAAAATCCGAAAGGTGTCCTACTTGGGTCATGTACTCGTACTTAGATGAGCAAAGTACAAATTACTGCACCTGATCATCCAAGGCAAAATAGTTGTTGGTAGGAGGCAAATCTCCTGGCTCCGCAATATACGTGATTGGACTGGCATAAGGGGCGTTGGAGATCTTTTTCGGGCTGCCGGCGACAAAAATGTCTACTCTCAAGTGATATTCAATGCTGGGGGAACCTGACATGACACCGAGAAGAAGAAGATGCGTTAGAGATTTGCCCTCTGAGACTTATGCTACTCTGGTCGCCTGAGTCACCGATCAATAATCACCCAGTTAAGGTTAATCAGGTAAACAGACTGGAATACCTCGATCGGATCTTTAAGAGTAGTTCTAACACGGAATGAACTTCCTCTTGTCCTAAGCTTGTGTCATAAAGACATTGAATAGAATTTTTATGTTCACAGTGCATATACAAGTTCATAACCAATAAAAGACTCGCTCCGTCCTTGGTATGCGACTGGAAAAAGCGACTGGAAGAAGCGACTGAAAAAAACTCTTAATTTCTAGTCAGTAAAATAACATGTTTCATTTCCGATTTTTCTTTTCCTTTCCTCTCCACCATCCCTTCCTTTCCTTTTGATTGATGATATCTCACTTTATATGAAAACGAATGTTCGGGTGATTGTCCGCCTTTGTAGGGTTCGTGGGCATATGCTCACGTATGTGTTTATGGATTTCGTGGGGATGGAAAGTCATTTAAATGATTTATGCAACCATGTAACATGCTTCATTTACTTTTGTCTGGTTGGTTGGAAGAGATTGCCGCCTGGCAATAAGACCGTCAGATTGTATTTGCAATAAAAGTGTTAAATAAATAATAATAAGTTGAGTGTAACGATAGGAAGGTGGTGGCTGTGGCCTTTAGTCTAAGTACTTGCGCGTATCTGAATATATTCAGAAAAAAAACATATATGATAAGCAAAACGCAGAAAATATACCAACGGAAAACGAATTACAAAGAAATCTCTGTAGATCTTCTGATATGCTATGGTAACATATTCAGCTTTAGGTGTAGTGTAGAGTATGTATGTAGTGTTCATAAACAATCAAAAATTTTGATAAAACCTTCCAAAAGGATAGCATTTAAGTGATTCCCAAAGCAGCACACGCCATCCATATTTTTAACAATAATATGTAGACTATTTCAGGCCACAGGACCAGCGACGGTAAAAACTTTATCATAATACTACTCCACCATATTGAATCGATTTGTAACAATCAATTTATTAAAGGAGAAATCAACCTCAAAGCTCTACGAAGAAACATCTCTCAGTTTCGTCATGAACTAACTATTTAGAGCATTGAACACCTGATGTAGTGTTGAATATATAATATAATATTTGACTGTCAGTTGATATGTTGGGGTAGTATTTTTGTGTTTAAAAAGTTGTCTTTCATTTGGGAAATTTATGATAAAAAAATATGTTAATAGATGTACTCAGTTAGAAACGTTAAAAAATACTGAAATCGTGCATGGTCAAGGGTCAATTGTCTTGTTTATTAATAAAAACCTTTAAAAGTTGTAAGTGAAAATAATTAACTTGAACGAAATGTATTATAAAAAAATGAAAAATAAATATTGGAACCTTTTTTTCATGATTCTTAATACTTGAACTTAAAGGGCGATCCACGGGGATGGACAGGTAAAGTGGTTTAGTAAGAGTAAAGCGGAGAAATGGGTATAAGGGAGAAAGTCTTGCAAATAAACTTTTTCGCAGCGCTTGACTGATTTCAGGGGGTAAGGTGTTAATTTTTGCACGGTGCGTATAAATGGACGGATATCGACAAACTTCCATCGTTACCGAGCCAATTCGTTACGGAAGGTGATTTTACATTAATATTTACGTCGATGACTCATAAAATTAAGTTTGTTTATTATTCTTTAGTTTTAAGTCAGCGGCTGTGGTCTAACGGTAATAATTCATGGTAAGCAAGCGGGTGTCCCAATTTCGATTCCAGTCTGATTCACTTTAGAACTGGTTTTACTCTTAGATCATTTTACACATGAATTTATTTTTTGAAAGCTTATTTAATTCTTATTGAACAACAAAAAAATAGTGCAATGTAAAAAACTCTACTTAACGAAATATGACAGCAGATTTAACCTGTTGATCGTCTTGGAACTTTGATTTCATTGTATGCTTGCTAAAGTGCAATAGCTTGAAGTCCAATAGCTTTCTACATTGGGTGCTTGCTGAAGTGCAATAGTTTTATACAATAAACCAATATAAACACAGACTTTTTCCATATACGAGTACAAGACACCTGACAATCATACTCGATCACAAGAGATATTTTTTGTTTTTTTTTTTAAGTTTTAGGTCTGATATAAAAACATGTATACTTCTCATCACGTCGTTTCTCTGTTGGGGTAGTTAGAAAGGACATAAAGCGAGACTTTTCTATGACAACACAAATCCTTCATTCCTTCTATATCCATGCACCTTCTCATACAGCTCCCACGGTTACCCTTACTTCTTCCTTTTGATTTTTAATTCCTAAAAACAATTATTAAAAAAAAAACTTTTCATTTTTATGTCTAAATTTATGACTGGATAATACCTCAAATGAAAGTGAACGATATTGTAAAAAAAATGTTTCTTAGATGCACTTTCAATACCTCGAGATGGATATCTGCAGTCAAAATTACCAGTACAATGTAAAATTAAAAGAACAATGTAAAATAACCTGTACAATGTAAAATACCTGTACACAGTTGAATTCCCTGTACAATATAAAATTAACAGTACAACGTAAAAGTACCTATACAATGTAAATTACCTGTACAATGTAAAATTACCTGTACAATATAAAATTAACTGTACAATGTAAAAGTACCTGTACAATGTAAATTACCTGTACAATGTAAAATTACCTGAACAATATAAAATTAACTGTACAATGTAAAAGTACCTGTACAATGTAAAAGTACCTGTATAATGTAAATTACCTGTACAATGTTAAATTACCTGTACAATGTAAAAGACTTGTGCAAAGTTGAATTCCCTGTACAATATAAAATTAACTGCACTATGTAAAAGTACCTATACAATGCAAATTACCTGTACAATGTAAAAGTACCTGTACAATATAAAATTAACTGAACAATGTAAAAGTACCTGTACAATGTAAATTACCTGTACAATGTTAAATTACCTGTACAATATAAAATTAACTGTACAATGTAAAAGTACCTGTACAATATAAAATTAACAGTACAATGTAAAAGTACCAATAGAATGTAAATTACCTGTACAATATAAAATTAACTGTACAATGTAAAAGTACCTATACAATGTAAATTACCTGAATAATGGTAAATTACTTGTATTACGTAAAATTACCTGTACAATGTTAAATTACCTGTACAATTTAAAATTAACTGTACAATGTAAAAGTACCTATACAATGTAAATTACCTAAACAATGGTAAATTACCTGTATTACGTAAAATTACCTGTACAATGTGAAATTATCTGTACATAGTGTGCTCGAGTTCTGAATTAGAATTCCCTTGAGGAGAGTTTGTTCTCTAAACGGCGCTTTAAAAAATTGTCCTTTGAATTAATGAATAATGGTATCATTACTTATTATTATACCACATTATTCAACAATCTTAAACTTTTTATCACCTTTTCTATCATATTTTTTAATATACGAGTAATTCTTACACTATGTTTATAATTTCCGTTTACTCAAATCAAGATCTCGCCGCGATGGTATAGTAAAGCTCCCCAGCCAGCTCTCGGATTCTGTCGTTTCCAAGCACCCAGCAAAATAATGAGACAGCTGGAGCTATTGTTCCGCCATTTTCGCATTATATCTTTTAACGAGAATCCATATCTCTAAACTGCATTTTTTGCCATTGTTTTCACTGCTTTGCACATTTGTGATTCAGTCTGTTTGAATCCAAAGTTTCATCGCGAATTGTAATTTTGAATTCAGGATGTTTGTTGATATACTGGTATACCAATGAGTGTATTCAATATGTAACCTGGAGAAGTTAAGCACCCTTAAAAGGTTTTATTCATTATATAGAGCCTTTTTTATATGGTTTTTAATTAAATTAAAATTATCAGTGCACTCTACTTTCTTTTTTTAACTGAGTTATTTGTGAAAAAATATTTGCTTTCAATAAACAACTTATCAAGAGGATTTTTACAAATATACGATTTTTGGTCCTAGTTTCTGTATTCTAAATACGAGCATATTTTATTTATTCATTTTCTTTTTGCTCCGTTTACCTTGCTCCCTGTCACTACCTTTCTTTCAATGTCTCTTTCAACTCGCCCATCAGACGTAAACATACTACCCAGATAACATAATTCAACAACCCATCCCCGTTTTTCTGAGTTAACCCATACATTGCCCACATTTTTTTGCACTTTTCTTTCTATAACCATATCCTTAGATTTTGCTATATTCATTTTCAAAGATAATAATATGTATATTTTATCTTCGATGTGTTTTAGATAACACTCATAGACAAGTCAAAGTATTTATACCCTTGTTAAACTATTCGTTTATGTATTACACTACAATAACATTGTTGTATCCACAATCCCATCACAAGTAGTTGAGTGTTCTGTTTACTTAAAACTTTAAACAGGAAATTTCCTTTTCGTATAAAATAATATAAAATATGGTGTGTTCATAGTATGTTAGTTTGCCCCATTGTGTGTTTGTTTGAATCTCCTTTAACAATGTTTGCGGGATGCTGAACATATAAAATTCCTTTGAAAATATTTCCTTTGCACTCTTTTCAAAGTTGAAGCATTCTTTTCTACTTTTCATAAATAAACAAAACCAAATCATGAAAATGAATTTATTGTATAAAATGGGTTAGAATTAAATGTTTGTTCCTTTGGCGAGGAGTATAACTTTACAGTCATTTCAGTTTTCATTGAATAAATTGATTGTTCTGAATCGATCGAAATCAGCATGATATTATGACAGAGCTTATGCCGTTGCTGATCCTGTGGTGTGGAATAGTCTACACATCAGTGTTAGATATATAGAAAGCGTGTCTAGCTTTAAAATGCATTTGTAGATGCCTATTTTTAGGAGATCTTATCAAAATTTATAATTAAATATAAATACTAATAAAATGACTATTTGTATAATAATAGAGCCGATTTTTAATTAAATATAAATACATTTATAATGAAATATAAATAATAATAAAATGACTATTTATATAGCGCCTATTTATAATTAAATATAAATAAAAGCGCCGATTTATAATTAAATATAAATAAAAATGAAATGACTAATTACGAGTATATAGCGCCGATTTCTAATTAAATATAAGCAAAAGCGCCGATTTATAATTCAATATAAATAAATTTGTAATTAAATATAAATAAAATGACTATTTACACAGCGCAGATATATAATTAAATATATAATTTAATATAATTATAAAATGACTATTTATATAGCACCGATTAGAGTAAACTTTTTTCGATGTTGGTCTAACTTGGAATTCAAACTCACTTTTATTAACTGATTAAATATATCGTATAATAAATATTATATAAGTCGAGTAATAAAGATGTGCAAGAAAAGGAAGTGGCAATGGGCAGGACACAATGGGCAGACCCGAATATCAGATTCCCGATGGACGTCCAAAATAATCCAATGGTAGCCAAGATGCATAAAGAGATACAGAAGATGACCGAAGGTACGCTGGATAGATGAAATCAGGAAGCATGGCAGCATCACATGGCATGAACGAGCAAAAAACTGAACTATTTGGAGTCAACTTGGGGAGACCTTCATCCAGCAGTGGATCGACCCTGGTTGACAATGCTGAATGATATAAGTTGAGTGTAAGGCTAGGAAGGCAGTGCCAGCAATCATAATATTAGAAACTTCTTCGCAACAGCATATGTTCAGAAAAACATATTTGATAAGACAAACGTAGAAATTTTACCAATGGAATATGAACCGCAAATATAACTTTTTAGATCTTTCGAAATTGTATTAAAAACATTAAACATACACAAAGCTATAAGCGAAAAGTTATAAATAACCAAAGAATGCAAAAATTTTCATTCTTCTTAAACATTTTTACTTTGCATCAATAGACAACACACACAAAATAAAAAGACAATTTATAAAAGCGTCGCTTAAAGAGCTAATTCTCCTAAAAGGCGTAGTAGCTCGGGACTTATCAGTAACAGATTAAAAATATTCATAAATAAATATGTTAAAGTTGAGTGTCAGTGTAGTTTATGTGTAGTGTTCAAATAACATCATCAATTTTTTATTTAACACATCTCAAAAACAGTGTTAAAACACATTCGATAAAACAGTGTTAAAACACATACGATAAAACAGTGTTAAAACACATTCGATAAAACAGTGTTAAAACACATTCGATATAACAGTGTTGAAACACATTCGATTAAACAGTGTTAAAACACATTCGATAAAACAGTATTAAAACACATTCGATAAAACAGCGTTAAAACACATTCGATGAAACAGTGTTAAAACACATTCGATAAAACATTGTTAAAAAAATCTCATTCCATATCCATCACAAAACCATTACTCAAATTGAAAATCCAAATTGTCTCACGCGATCCGAATTTGTGTGTGGAGAAATAATGAAGCAATACAGAAAATGCTTCCGAACAATCTGTCAAAACGCGAATTGCTCTTACGAAATACATTATGAGATATAAATATGTTTTCAAACACATAAGTGAAATAGTTTTCTGAAATTGACATCCGTATATTTTGTGTAGCTCTTTTCTCGTTAGTTGGAAGAAATTGCTGTTTGCCAATTAACTCGCCATTTGTATATTTTTATATGAGATTAGTAAATTTAAAAAAAATAACATACTTAATAATTGAAAAAAAAATATTTGGGTTCATGAAAAACCTTTTGAGAATAAATTCAAAATAAGTGGAAAATTTTAAGGGTTTATAAAATTTGTAAAGTATTCAATCAAAATTTTACTAAAAAATTCTTCAGAAAAATTTAACACTGGTAAAAAAATAGATGGCTTTAGTTCATTAATTTTTTTCAATGTATTTAGAATTTTATATATTTGTGTTGTATAAAATAATAATTGTAAAATGTCAGAGTAAAATATTCGTCAGAATTTTTTTTCATGTCACTTGTTTTGATTTTCAAAAATTTGAATTTCATTACAAAATAGATTCTTAGAACTCAAATAAAAACGAACCAACAAAAATTATAAAACCATATTTGATTATAAAGCCTCCATAGTTTTTTTTTTTCTTAGAAATAACATTCAGATGTTTATCCTGAAAATAACACAAAGCCTGAAATTTGTTAAAAACGTGGAAAACTTTTTTGGGCATATTTTCAAAGATGAAAGACGGAAAATTCTCGGAAAAACTATTTTATTGAATTTTTTTAGTATGTTAAAAAAATTAATGCCCATTTCCCTCTTATAAACATACATTAGAATATTTTGATCTTCTAATGTAGATCGTGTGTGATGGGAACTTATTTTGTCTCCTATAACATTGTGGATGGTGGTAGGATCGAACTGAACTGAACTGCATATGAGGAACTGAACTGAACTGAACTACATTACTCGTATAAGGCAAAGAGCTTCATTACTGTACTGAACTGAACTACATAACTCGTATAAGGCAAATAGCTTCAATACTCACAGGTTGTCTGTGTCTTCTTTCTCTACTGAATCCCTGATAACTTGAAACAGTTCTACACCAGTATAGGGTGTAAGGGGCTGCACTACCATTCAAGTAACTGATAAGGGCCTGACGATCGAGTATCGGTGATATATCCGTAATTCATTTGGAAAACGAAGATGTGCTGTAAAGTTTGTTTTTTAGTGAGTCGATAAAAGTATTTAAGTACCATCTTCGATGTATGGTTATGAACGTGAATAAGGCTGAAAAAAGTTGAAAAAATGACGTAGAAATGGATGAAATAAAAATGATGTAGAAATGCACTTAGAAAAATACATGGATTGATAATGCATGAAAGAATACGTAATGTTATTTGGGATGAATGTTAACTAAGATTGTGTTGAGTGAGATGAAGAAACGTAGTCTGAAATGGTTTGTACTCGTGAAACGATTGAATGAAGGAAGATTAACAAAATAAATATACAGTACAATTGAGAGTAGAAGGCGTGTTAGAGGAAGTTCAAGGATAATATGGATAGATCAGGAGAATTATATTTTGAAAGAAGGAAATGTCAGACGTAAGAGAAATTGTAGAAGCTTATAAGATGTGTAGATGTGATAGAGGCAAAATATGTGTGTCTAGATATGAAAGTATAACGTGTTGTCTTATCTATTCAGGGAATCGCTATGATGGTTTGTGTATATGTCATCACCTGACAAAGAAGACAGATCTTTGAAACCGGTAGTTTACGGTACCCTTCTATTTATCCGAATAGTGTTTCGCACACCGTGAAGAGCGTGGCCACGAGATAATTTTATCTTCCGCCTCAGAAATCGAACCTTCAGGTTTAGATCCTCTGGAGAAGGCTCGGAACTTGCGGTTCGTCATTGAACGTATTGGCAACCTTTCGACGCGGCGAGCATTGTTTCCAGACAAACTCTTTTACCAGAATGGTGTTCTTTTTTTCTGGGTGCCATCGGGAATCCAACCTGAAGCCCTCGGCTGGAAAGCAAGAATAGTACTACCATCTACCGGTAGTGATTTAGTAAATAAAATAGTGTCGAATATAAAGAAAAGGTTTTTAGATACTTTTATCTTGAAAAAAAAAAAACCTAATGATGAACTAAATATATTTCTGATGAGATTCTTTTAAATTAAGTTAATAAAACCTGGTAAAACTTTTCCGCAATATTTGCGATTCCATTTTGCTAATTGTTTCTGTGCCCGAACGTGTTAAATTCACTTAGCGTCAATTTGCCGTGTGTCTGGGTGAAGCCACAAAGAGGAAATCAAATTTAAAAACAGCGTCGATAATGAACATCAGATAGCAGAAGCTTGCTCTACAAATGTCAAAAGTTGCTTATAATTCTGCTGTAAGTGCCAGAAAATATACAGTTTTGTCATTAATCAACATCCACTGTTTTGGCATTTAGATAACGAATGAGATGAAATAAATAGAGAGTGGAGGCGTTAAGGTATTCAGTAAACTATAAACATGAGGTGTATGGCCACGCGGAGAAAATATTTGAAGAAAGTCGCTGGATCGAAGCCTACGCTGTGCAATCCCTGTAGCTATATTGATATTTATTGTATTGTTTTACAATTTCATTGTATACAGTATGACCTGATAGTTCTTATTGCAATGTGACGATCTCTAACAATCAACCAAAACTATGTTTAAGATGTTTTTAAGTAAAAACTACACTGGAACGCTTTTTAAAAAAAATCTGAGTTTAACGGGAATTGAATCCATGATCCCCGAGTTTGCATACGAGTTTTACCATCTACTGAAGTCATGGTCATGGACTTGAAAAAGAAAATAAAAAAGCTGTGTAAAGCCAACATCTACGAAAACTGGCTAAATATTTCGAATACAAAAGTCATGGAGAAACAATGTGAGGTGCATGGCCACGCGGTAACGCGCTGGACTTCTGTGCAGAAGGTCGTCAGTTCGAACCCCGCGCTGTGCTATTCCCCTCGAACGACACAGACACTTTTTTCGCCTAGTGTTCGAGGGTTTTAAGGATAACTATGACTTCGGTTATATACATTATTTTAAAAAAATGTAGAATGATAAACTGGCATGAGAGACTGGCATTTGGGGCGTTGGAGATCTTTTTCTGGCTGCCGGGGACAAAGATATCTACTCTCAGGTGATATTCAACGTTGGGGGGACCTGACATGACACTGAGAAGAAGAAGAATAATAATTAAACAATTTCTAAATGTATCCAAAGTTGGAAAACATTCTGAGATACGACATTGTTAGAAAAAAAACTATGAACACATTCAACTTCAATGTTTTCCATGGTTACAACGTCTATTTAATGGTCAAGCGTTGTAAAACGTCGAGGTTATTTGTGATCTTGGTGTCCATTACGACTCACGTCTTCCATTTGATTACCATGTGAATGAGATAGTGAAGAAGTCCTTTAGATTGCTGAGATTCCTAATGAGAATCAAAAGATCATTTAAGAAATTGTCACCATTAATGATACTGTGCGTCATTGGTAAGAGGTAAACTGGAGTATGCATGCCTTTGTAATATGGAACCTTAACTTAATGTTGTACTTTGGTTTAAACGAGGTGGTCCAGCGGCAATTTTTAAGATGTCTGTATTATAGGAAGAGGTTGCTTAGTGTTCATGGGTCGTACAGAGATATATTGTCTTTTGTCGATCTTCAATCGCTTGAGAGGCATAGATGTATATTTCATCGTGCATTTCTTTATAAATACTTGAATGGTCTTGTGGACTCACCTGCGACCCTAGTACGTATTGATTTAACTGTTGCCTCTCGCTGTCTTAGAATATCTGCATTGTTTAGTGTAGCTACATTAAGAAGTAACATCGGCTTCCATAACCCAGTAGTGAGAATGTGCCGAGAGTACAGTACATTAGCTGACTTCGACGTTGAGATATTTAGTTCAACGCTGTCAGAGTTTAGGAGGATGAATTGACTAAAAATAAAATTATCACAAATTAGTTACAATATATATTTTTTTAATATATTGTAACTAATTTGTAACATTTTCACTTATCTGTTGACATTATGGAACTGCGCATGAGATGAATAATGATAATTGAGTTTTTAATTCAGGTGTTATTCGTTATAGTTCGGAAATTCTAGGATGAGTCCTGTGACAGCTCACAAATTTGCCCCAATACAACATTATGTAATGTATTTACCTAAATAACTTGCTATTTATTAGAATTGAGGCTAATATTAAAGTTTATAAAATAATTAAAGTTACTGAACATCGTTACAAGGTTGTATTGGGGTAAATTTGTGAGCTGTCACAGGACTCATCCTGGAATTTCCGAACTATAATTACATTTTTTGTGTGAAAATAAATTTATTTTTCCTATAAGTTTTCATTTAAATAAATAAATAAAACAAATAATTAAAATCTGGAGAATTTGCATTGCACGGATAACCCCTTTGACTGCTATTTAGCTGGAATGATGAAAAAAGGAATTATTTACTGGATTAAGATATATGAATGTGTATATCTAAAAATCTGTTGCACGTCAAATTACGAGTATATTTATCTAGTGAGTGTTTCCTATCAAAATAGAGAAGTGTCAACTATGAAGTCATATGTGCATATCTAAAAATCTGTTGTACGTCAGATTATATTTATCGAATGAATGTTTCATATCAAAATAAAGAAGTGTTATCTATGAAGAGTTGATGAACAACTTATGCGCGAGAACGTGATCTATTTAGTACATGGATTTACGTTCAACTTTTTATTTAAATGAAATATGTTGTATTGTAGATAGTAAATATATTGTATTGTAGATAGTTAATATGTTTTATTGTAGATATTAAATCTGTTGTATTGTAGATAGTTAATATGTTGTATTGTAGATAGTAAATATGTTGTATTGTAAATAGTAAATATGTTGTATTGTAGATCGTAAATATGTTGTATTTTACATAGTAAATATGTTGTATTGTAGATAGTAAATATGTTGTATTGTAAATAGTAAATATGTTGTATTGTAGATAGTAAATATGTTGTATTGTAGATAGTAAATATGTTGTATTGTAGATAGTAAATATGTTGTATTGTAGATAGTAAATATGTTGTATTGTAGATAGTAAATATGTTGTATTGTAAATAGTAAATATGTTGTATTGTAGATAGTAAATATGTTGTATTGTAAATAGTTAATATGTTGTATTGTAGATAGTAAATATGTTGTATTGTAAATAGTAAATATGTTGTATTGTAGATAGTAAATATGTTGTATTGTAGATAGTAAATAAATAAACCTTGTTTTTGTCCAAGTTGAGTCGGTATATGATGTTAACTTTACTGTAAACGGTTTAAAGTTGATTTACAAAATTTAGGAATAAAAAATATAGTTTAATTCATCTTCAAGTGTTCTTAAGTAATATTTTTGACCAAAAATTTATTTATTTATATTCACAAAGTTTACATATATCATACAAATTAAACTCAAAAACATATAAACTTTAATAGAAATCATAAACAGCAACAAGAAAAATACATACAAAGCTTTAAGGGGCATTATATATACACATTATATATCAGCAAAAATATAAAAATAATTCAACAAGGCATATCCAATCACTATGGTGCAATTAACGTATTGTATTTTTCGTTAACCTTTTGCTGTATACAGTGGCACTTGCCAAGTGACAATCACTTCTAACCAAACAAAAAGACATTTAAGTGAAAACCAGGCTGAAACAATAAAAAAAAACTGGGTTCTATCTATCTTACTAGACCACGTAGGTTAATAAAGTGTATTTCTGACAGTTAAATGTAGGTTTACTTTTCCATTAAAATGATTTCAATTGTATTATGTAATATTGTACAGTAGATGGAGAATAAATAAAAAAAATTGTTGCTTACGCATTATCAAAATCTACGTCATTTGAAATATACATTATTTGCAAGCACTTGAATCCGAGGCGTCTTCGAATTGACAGGCAGGCTGAAACGAGAGAGATTTTTATTTCCTTTTAAAAAGGTAAAAAAAATCCTTTTAGAATATTTGATAAAATGACATCGCCTCGAATCGTTAAGTGACTTGTGGGTTTCAAAATGGAAGAATTTTGCTTCGCTTCTTCAATCATATCTGAATTGCGAATTTCAACGCATTTATCCAATGTAAAGCTGGGATATTGCATTTATTAATATTGAAATTTAACTTCGCAAAATTTTCACGGATAATATTATTCAAGTTTATAAAAATTTAGTAATGTAGTTGACTGTTCCTCTTGAGTATTGAATTTGAAGAATTTAATTATGTCAATGGTAATTTAATTTACATTTCAAGTTGTATTGTATTCTATTACACTTTCGTTGTATACAGTACAGCCTAATAGGCTTATTGCTATGTGGCAATATCTTCCAGTCAACAAGAAATATGTTAAAGAGGCCTTAAGTAGAAACCAGATTGAAAACCATTTAATAAAATCTGGGTTTCAATAATGCCTTGTAGATACAATTGTTGGGAGAGAAGCGTTTAACCAACGATACCATGGAGGTCGTATACACAAAGTCTTTCATAATTAAGATTTACGAATATATTAAGATCTTCAGAAATGATTGTTCACAATAGCGTATTTGTGAAAACATTGATGAAGGAGTATATGAACGAAACGTGGACGTAGAAAATGAATGAAAGACGTCGAGTAAATGGATTAGAAATGCATTGTAATTTATTTTTATCAAACACGGTTTATTCCACTTTTTTGTGACGGTATAAACCTACCGGTTTCAAGGCTTTCACCTAATCTTCAGGGGAGGTGAAAGTCTTGAAACCGGTACCAGTTCGAACAACATTTAGTCTTGTTTGTGATCCCCTGAAGATGAGGTGAAAGCCTTGAAACCGGTTGGGTTATACCGTCACAAAAAAGTGGAATAAACAGTGTTAAATAAAAATAAATTACAATGTCTTTAAACCTCCACAAAGTTAATGCCTTAACTATAAACAAAAAATTAGAAATGCATTTAATAAGAATTGAAAATAATATAATATTTTAAACTTAAGATTTATTTTAATTTGCTGAAAATTAATATACAGTGATTTATCTACGACCTTTGTGACCGAGCTGGAAAAACGTTTATCTTCTAATTTTAGAGTTACGATAACTCAATTCTGATTTCTAATAATCTGATTCCAACTTAACACCTCTTTGATAAGACTTCATCATTTGGCAATATATGAACCAGGTTATACAGTTAACAATAAAAGTGTAATATAAATTAATTCCAATCTCTTTTGATATTTAAAACTATGCATTATTGGAAAAAATAAATATTTAATATTCCTGGACATCAACATTGTATACTAAAAATATACTAAAAAACGAGAGATCAGTTTATCTAAAAGAGAATTTCTCTTCTATTAACTGAATAAAGAGAAAAAATCCTTTAAAAGGAGCTGCTAATTTGGTCACGAGCGAAATCCTTTTTAAAGAGTGTCAGATACAGCTCTTGTCAGGGGTCCTATCTGAGCAACCGATCTGGATCCCTCCATTCCATTAGGATCATGGAGTCCTGCAGGACCCTTCCTCATAATGGATCAGTCAACTAAGTCCAATATAAGCCAATCATAAATCCCTTGAGAATATCAACGTCAACACTTTGGAGAATAAGGAGAGGAAGGGTTCTTGAATTATATTTTTTTGGCTAATTGAAAACCTTTGGGTTTTTTTTCATTAAATTTAAAATATAGTATACAATTCTTACTGATACTTAAATATATATATATATTTAAGAGATAGAAAAAATACAATTTATTCATTCAAAGGACAATTTTATATAGCGGCGGTAATGAGAGCATTAACTCGCGACTCGAACTCACTTTACGGTGGGTTTATTATCATGATGCAATCTCTAACGACCAACCAAATATATATTTAGGAGGCCTGAAGGGAAAACTAGGCCAGAATCGTTTTTCAAATATTTGGATACTAATGTGAATCGAGCCCGCAATCTCGGAATACAAGTTTGGTTAAGAGGGCGTAAATATTTTTTACAAATTACTTTTTAGATCAAGTTTTCTGTCACGTCTCGTAATGTTCGTTTCAAAAGTGCCATTCGGTTATATACATACATACCATGACGCCATCTTTCTGTCAAGGTAGGCAGATGAGACAGAGTGCCACACTTTCTTATCTCGACCCACATCCTTAGCTCTTCTACATCCATACACCTTATCATACAACTTTTACGATTTCACTGGCTTTCTACGTTTCCTTTTTCCAGAATATCATTCATTAGATCTAACCATACTTTTTTGGTCTTTCTCTCACACGCCTTCCACTCACATTTGCACTATAATATATCTATTTTGTTAATCTTCCTTCGTTTATTTGTTTCACATGCCCAACCTATCATCATCTCCTTCATCTTACTCAACAGATCAGTGTTAAGTTCACATTCATCCCTAAAAACTTCGTTCCGTATTCTGTCATACACTATCACTCAATGTTCCGTATTCTGTCATACATTATCACTCAATATTCAAATTCGTATCAAAGCGTGTATTTTTATAGCATTTATTCGCCTCCTCTTAGTCTTTTTCTAAATCTACGTTTCACTCGCATTAAAAGTTATGTAGAATATTGAAATAATTATTTTTCATAATTGGTATCACTAGAATCTCAATTCAAGTATCTATATTATTTTTGAGATGTAAAAAGAAGAAAAATATAAGAATAAAAAACGTTTAGATAATTTGAATATATGGAACAATTTGAATATGAGAGGTTTCATTTTTGGTTCAACTGTTACAATTAATTATGTACTTTGACTTGTTCGGTTATACTGTATAATACACCGGAGTAAGTAAACAAGTCACCTAAATATCTTTACAGTCAGAAATTACCAGATGAGGGAGTAAGGCGTCTTGCCATTGGACCGAGACTCTAATCAGCTATTTACCACTTGGCGCTAAATAAATTACAGTTTTCCATTATGTGTGTGTATGTGTGTGTGTGTGTGTGTGTGTGTGTGTGTGTGTGTGTGTGTGTGTGTATGTGTGTGTGTGCGGTAACAACACATAAAGAGAATATGTAATGTTATCAGATAATTTTTCTAACCAAAACCGGTTTTTTTGAGAACCATCGGGAATCGAACCTGATACTTCTGATAAGAAGACCAGCATCTCATCAACAAGGCTATGGAAGTCGACACAATATTCACCTAGCATACATCATAAGATGTTCTAGCAACAAAAATGTTAAGATAGAATAATAAAAAAATATATAGTGCAAATCTAAGTAAAAGGCGTGACAGAGGAAAACCAAGAAAAAAAAATATGGTTTGATCAAGTGAATAATACTTTAAAAGAAGGAAACGTAAAAAGTTCGAATAAATTGTAGGAGTACGAGAAGAATGGATGTAAAAGAGGTGAAGGATTTTTGTCGAGATAGGAAAGTCTGGCGCTCGGTGCTCGCTGTCTACCCCAACAAGGAAATACAGTCATGGTATCTTTATATGTATATAGAAAAAAGAATTCAACACAAAGCACATGTCAAGATGTAAAGATGTTTCCTTTATTCCTCCCTTTCACATATATTTTTTCTAACAAAATTGTTGTTAGAATATTTAACGTTTATTTATTTGCCGAACAAAAAGTTTGGAAGCGTATCTGCATAATGAAAAGGAACATTTAGACTGATTCTATGAAATGTGCTGGAAGACGTCAGGGCCGGCTCAAATATTTTATTTTACATTAAATTTGGTTTTTTAAACAAGTGCTTCGAAAAAAAAATTTAATTTACCGAGTAGTGTTTCCTGCTCATGATTTATGTTCTGTTCAAATATTTATATAATTCAATTCTATAATACACAAGATAATATGAAATAAAACAGAAACCGAAGTCAAGTGCAGAATTGAATCATCTCGTGCGGCTTTTTAATAAAATGAGAAGCGTATTCTGCGATGATAATCTAAACTTGAAACTTCGACAACGGTTAGTCAAATGCTATGTTTGGTCAGTGTTATTACATGGAGTGGAATCATGGACCCTCAAAGTGGGTAGTATGAACCGACTGGAAGCATTCGAAATGTGGATGCACCGGAGAATGCTACAGATACCCTGGACGGATATGGTCAGCAACAAAAGGGTTCTTCAAAGAACCAAAGTTGATAGAGAGTTGCTGACTAATATTAAAATCCGAAAGATGTCTTATTTGGGTCATGTACGTAGAGGAGAAAAGTACAAATTACTGCACCTGATCATCTAAGGCAAAATAGAAGGTTGAAGAGGTGTTGGCAGGAGGCAAATATCCTGGCTCCGTAATATACATGATTGGACTGGTATAAGGAGCGTTGGGGATCTTTTTTGGGCTGCCGGGGACAAAGATGCCTACTCTCAGGTGATATTCAACATTAGGCGGAACTGACATGACACAAGGAAGAAATAGAAATATGAAATAAAGAAATTAGGGATAACTGTCAACTTACAGCTGACGTGTTGAGTAAGATGAAGAAGAGCACTCTGATATGATTTAGACACGAAGAATGAGTGATTGAAGATAAATGAATGAAGAAGAAGTATAAGAAATAAATATTTGATACAAAACTTGGTACAGGAAAATAAAAGAAAGTATAGTTGACTCAAGTGATTGACATTTTGAAAAATAAAGTAAATATTCTTATATTATATGAGTTCTTACTCAGAGAAATCGTAAGGGTTGTATGAGAATGTGTCGAGTACGTCAAGAAAGAACTGTTGTCTTTGTTTACCCCGACATGGAAGTGACGTGATGGTATATACGTATTTGCTATTCATTAAATTTCTATTTTTTAAGATTTTAATTTAATAATGATTAAATAAATTTAAAACAAATAACTTTTCTATGTTCAAATATCATATAATTTAAATATGTTTTTGCTAGTGTGGCGGTCGCCCACTCGGCGTTCATACATATGGTCAATGACCGATGAAATGACCTTCGGATTCCTCGATAAATCTAAGTAAACAAGTCCGAAGGTCACCCGCCGGCCATTCATCCCATAGCCGAGCGGACCGCACTCCATACTAGAGAGAGAACGCACCACGCTATCTCGCCGGTTCCGTAAATAGATTGTTAACTACATACAACAATTAATTGTTTTGCATTCACAGAAGCGAGACGTAGGCGTATCGCGAGCGCATTCTCGTGCGCATTCTAAAAATATATAAATACATTGCGAATTAAAAAATAAAAAATTATTGCGACTTAAAAAATACTCATTTTGGCCTTTGAACACTTTAATATGATATTGTAATTTGTTATATCAAACATTGTTTATACAAATTTTTGTAACGGTATAACCCTACCAGTTTCAAGGCTTTCACCTCATCAGCAGGGGTACACAAACAAGACTGTTTACTTTTAATTTGACTTTTAATTTTCTTGTTGTTTTAATTTTGGTTGTTTTTGTATTTGTGTTTCTGTGTATTTTTTTGTTTGTTTTAAATTTGTTTTAATTTTTATTCTTATGATTGTGTGCGGTATATTATGGGATGAATATTTTTGGTCTTTCTGGAGTGATAATGTGTGAGGAGTTGAATTTCGCAAGATGTTTTCCAGTTGTAGTTGAGTGTCACTGTTTGTCAGGTTAATGAGAGCGTGCAACGGGGTTGTTTTGTGTAATCAAAAATTGGAAAGAAGTATCGATTTATTTTTTCATGCTAAATATCCTCAGTGAGATACAGGCAAAAACCTAGTTTACTGGGGATACGACAAATGAAAGGCAACAAACCCAGATCCATTAAAATTATATGTCCAAATCAAATTACCTGTTGTTTTTTCTCAAATTGTGTATATTTCTTGTCATGTGTAATAATAAATAAATAAATAAATAAAAATAAATGTTTCAACACATTAATTTGATTTTTGAACGACAATAGAAGGATTGAGAAATTTGGAAGAATTTGTTGATATTTATAATAGTAAGAAATCTTTAATATATAGCAGTAGATTGTTCGCGACGATGTGTATGGACGCGGTAGAAGCGAAATCTGTGGCGTATATTTTAAATGTTCTCACCCTGGCGGCTCTACCCCTAATAACGGCAATGGAGAGAGCGGCCTTATTGTGAGCGATAATCCAGTGGTTCTCTAATAAGCTTAAGTGCTCTCCCCAGGGATTGGCAGATCCATCAATGCAATGGGAAGGCTTATAAATCTATACACTTTGGAAAAGTTTTCTCACTAATTAAATTAGCATATTGCAGAGAACTCACTTATATTTTATAAAAAAAAAAACGATTTGTTTTCATATTTACAAATAAATTAATGAATAAATGTTGTAAAATCCAAAATCTTTCTAGTATAAAAGTGTGAAAGGAAAAGTAAATGTGATATTTGGCTCTAAAAAAATAAAACTAGTTAAGATATTCTGCTATTTGAATAGAATTTTCTCCGATGATGGAATAGTTGAGAGGGATATAGAATGGCGTGTAGCAATAGGAAATAAAGTCAATAGGGCAATCAAACTTATATTTTCGAACTGGACAACAGTATTTTTGTACAAATTGTAATGTATGGGAGTGAAACGGGAACGTGGCAAAAGATAAAACAGAACCGAAGAAATGGAGTGACAAGGCGAAAATATGGAGTGACAATGTATGACAGAATACGGAATAAAGTTATTAGGGATGAATGTAAACTTAAGAATGGTGTATTGTCAATTTTAGTTTTAATAGCTTTCTGGTTGGCTGGAAGAGATGGTTATAAGACAGTAAATTCACCAGTTTGTTCAATATACAACGAAAATGTATTATTAAATCATTTAATACAATACTAGTTGCAACCCGTGAAATATTAACGGAAATACAACAAATTCTACATTTTTGAAATATCGAATGGAGCAAGATCAGCTTAAAGTTTTTTGGGTTCATTAATGTTTAAAGTTTAAAATAAAAAAGGTACATCTTGATTGATGAATTATTTAATTCTCAAAAATCTCTTTATGCACGATGTTTTGTGATAACCATTACTGTTGTTCAATTAAAATCGTTGATAAAGTTTTCCTTCAAGACTTGTTTCAGATATATTGACTTTAATGTTTTCGCGTTTCCGACGTCGTGAAGAAGCCACATATAATTGTCTGCATTGAAAAAAAGAGCATAACATAAATAAACACAAGTAATTATAAGGTTCAATATAATAGGAAATAAATAAATTATTTAATGAATTACAATTCAAAATAAATTGGCATCGTCCCTTTTTACACCGGTTCAAAAATTGTTAGCTAAGTATTTAAAATTCGTTCAGTATAGTTTCGATCTGTTCATTTATCACGGACCCACCGAGATTCAAATTTCAAATTACTTTCGGAGAGAATCGATGTATACCTCTCTCGCTCTCTTGTATTCAAAATTCAATTTTTGTATTCTTTCTTTGGCGACAACCGTCGTACGGGGTTTGGCCTATTTATATTATGATATCGACCCATAAGAATTATGTTAGATATTCATATTCTATGGGTTTGAAAAATGTAACTTTGTGGCTTGGATCTTCTTTGCATTATTATGCCAATTTGGTCTTATTCAGCACTGCATCAAATGTATTGGAGATGTTGCCGAGAAAGAGAGAGAGAAAGAAAGAAGCACTACGGGACATACCATAATATGGAGGGAGATAGCGACATCCTTACCTTTGTCAATTTATTTAAATCAATTCTTGGGAGGCGTTTTCGTAATGCAACAAAGGAACTCGTATGCGTTTGTATTGTTCTAGTCCAAGGTTTAAACAAGTCCCAATATATTTTTTTTGTTTTTTCTTATTATACATATATTTCAAAAAAACTATTGAAATACGCTGTAGTGGTTTTCGATAATGAAGCTTGAAAAAGTAAAACTATTAACCACATTCTTATTCTAAAATTTAAAAAAAAAACAAATGATTAGTTGAATATGTAAAAAATCCTATAACAAGTAAAAAGATCCTAAAACAATGTATAAAGAACATCGTAAAAAAATCTAGAACAATGTATAAAGAACAACGTAAAAAACCCTAGAACAATGTATAAAGAACAACGTAAAAAACCCTAGAACAGTGTATAAAGAACAACGTAAAAAAATCCAAGAACAATGTATCAAGAACAACGTAAAAAATCCTAGATCAATGTATAAAGAACAACGTAAAAAATCCTTGAACAATGTATAAAGAACAACGTAAAAAATCCTAGAACAATGTATAAAGAACATCGTAAAAAATCTTAGAACAATGTATGAAGAACAACGTAAAAAATCCTAGAACAATGTATCAAGAACAACGTAAAAAATCCTAGATCAATGTATAAAGAACAACGTAAAAAATCCTTGAACAATGTATAAAGAACAACGTAAAAAATCCTAGAACAATGTATAAAGAACATCGTAAAAAATCTTAGAACAATGTATGAAGAACAACGTAAAAAATCCTAGAACAATGTATAAAGAACATCGTAAAAAATCTTAGAACAATGTATATAGAACAACGTAAAAAATCCTAGAACAATGTATGAAGAACAACGTAAAAAATCCTAGAACAATGTATAAAGAACATCGTAAAAAATCCTAGAACAATGTATAAAGAACAACGTAAAAAATCCTAGAACAATGTATAAACAACAACGTAAAAAATCCTAGAACAATGTATAAAGAACAACGTAAAAAATCCTAGAACAATGTATAAACAACAACGTAAAAAATCGTAGAACAATGTATAAAGAACAACGTAAAAAAAACCTAGAACAATGTATAAAGAACAACGTAAAAAATCGTAGAACAATGTATAAAGAACAACGTAAAAAATCCTAAAACAATATATAAACAACAACGTAAAAAATCGTAGAACAATGTATAAAGAACAACGTAAAAAAAACCTAGAACAATGTATAAAGAACAACGTAAAAAAACCTAGAACAATGTATAAAGAACAACGTAAAAAATCCTAGAACAATGTAAAAAGAACAACGTAAAAAATCCTAGAACAATGTATAAAGAACAACGTAAAAAATCCTAGAACAATGTAAAAAGAACAACGTAAAAAATCCTAGAATAATGTATAAAGAACAACGCGACTTTTTGCAGAGTACGAAAAGCGACTTTTTGCAGAGTAATTATACATACATACCATTACACCATTCCCTGTCGGGGTAGTCAGAGAGGACGTAGCGCCATGCTTTACTATCTCTTCATACATTTAAAGCCTTTCTTACATCCAAAAACGTTTTTAAACAACTTCTACGATTTTTATGACTTTCTACGTTTCCTCGTTTTAGAATATTATTCATTTGATCCAACCATACTTTCCTTGGTCTATATATTTTTATTTATTTTACACATGACAAGAAATATACATAATTTGCAAAATAATTTGAAAAAACAAGTAATTTAATTGGGACACACAATTTTAATGGATCTGGGTTTATTGTCTTTAATTTGTCGTGCCCCTAGTAAACTAGGCTTTTGCCTGTATCTCACTGAGGACTGTATATATAGAATATATGTATATATTTCAAATATGAGTGAAAGGTGTCTGAGAGGAAGACTAAAAAAAAGTATGAATGGTGTAATTATAGACATCCTTGTTCAACTATATGTTCTTAAGATTTTGATATTAAAATGTACTTTTAAAATTTGAACCTAGATTCCAATAGTTTCCGAAAATATTTTTTAGCAAAAATATACTCGTAAGCTTGGATATAAATATAATGTTAAGCTAACATTACGATAATTGATTTGAAGTTGGTACCTTTTCGATATTTACTATCAATATTAAAACGATGTGTTACGATATTCGTAGTAAAAATCAATAAGAGAAATAAAAGTTAACGTGGAAACTTTATTTGTGATTTCTTTATTACTAATCGCAACAAAAAAACACAAATTTAAATGTTATTCGAATTTATTACTCTCTAAAATAACAAAATGGACACTTATAATTTATACCATAGCAATAATAATTATGAAATTTAAGTTGCAATATCTGTCAAGAGTTTTAAATTTATTTTGACTTGTTATATTTCAGAACTAACATCAGGATATATGCGCATGTTTGTTAAATTTTTCTCAGTTTTGAGAGCGGTATGCGGACGTCGGCGTCAAGGCGTCAAAGGATGCTTAAAATGAAATATAAAACTTCAGATAACCTGTGAAAATTCAGTGTCGAGAGATTCTCAATATTTTTGCAACAATTTATTTATTTATTTATATTAATAAACAACATAATGCACCGAATAACTCAACACATTTAAAATGACAGAATAAACAAAAAACAATTAAAAAAAAATCACAATACAAATAATAAGGTCTCAAATCGTACAAAATCACAAGTTAACAACACAATACGGGGGCGTCCACAAGCTCATAACCCGCGCGTTCGTCCTTTCAAATCAAGTTTTAACTGGTTAACATATCGAAAAATGTTTTTCAATGCCCCTGTGAAAGAATGTTTTCAGACAATAAGCAGGGTAGTTTAAACGCTTTTCTCTGTTGAGGTAGGCAGATAGAAGATATACTACCTTGATCAAAAAGTTTTAGGACTTTATTCATAAAATCGAAAATACAAGTTTATTCATCAAAATCGATATGATCTCCTTCAAAGTACTCCCCATCGACTGCTTTGCGGTTTTCGGCCAACATTTCTTTGATTTTATCGATGTTTTCATCAGTTTTCGACTGCCATTGCGTTCGTCATCCTCGACCGACTCACGGCCACTTCTGAAGCGTTCGTGCCACCAAAAAACACTTCTCCAACATTTCCAAGATCTGCGGACCGTTAAATCCGTTTTTCACACAAAATTTAATGCAAACTTGTTGATGCACAGTTGATGCCATTTTCAAACTTGTAAAAAATCGAAAACACGCACAGGAATAGATGTACTCAGTACAGCGTAACTTTTACAAATGTTAAGCTATGACGTTAAAAATTTGGAGGGAAGTGTCAATGATAGATGTGGTAACCTAACAAAAAAAAATCCAATCGGGTGACTGACATCGCCACACGGTGGCCGGTCCTAAAACTTTTTGATCAAGGAGTAGTAGTAGATATACTTTTTCGCATCTTTCACATCCACACATATTTTAAACAATTCATCATTTATCTTTCCTCCTTTCAGGAATTTATCATTTTTTTTGGTCGTCTTTTACTACGAATCCCACTTATGTTTGCATTGTTAATTTGTTTATTTAGTATTTCATCACCTGTCAGTTCAACATGTTCAAATCAGCTCGACGTGTTGTTTTTCATCCTTATTGACAAGCATTACACCCGTCTTGATAAGCGTTACAAGATTACATTTATAAACAACCGCATCTTACATTCTGAATATATACTAAACGGTCCAGCGTTGCAAAGATCGTAATAATAGACAACGATCTTGGTGTCCATCATGACTATCATATAGTATTTGATTATCATGTGAACCAGACAGTGAATAACTCCTTTATATTCCAGCGACTTCTAATGAGAATCATTAGATCATTCAAGAATAGGTTATCACTGATAAAAACAACTGTCTTTTTCGATATTCAATCGCTCGTTGCTTGTAGACGTACCTTTGATCTTGTATTCCTTTGAAAAGTCTTGAATGATTCTGTAAACTCGACTGCGACTCTTGAACGTATTGATTCAATTGAACACCTGCTTTGTTCAGCGTAGCTACGTTTAGAAATAACATCAGCTTATAGTTAGGCAACTTGAAACAGCAGAAATGCGAATGCTTAGGTGGTCGGCAGGAGTATCACTGAAAGATAAAATTAAGAGCTCACGCATTCGTGGTAGCATAAATAGTAAGCGGGAAGAGCGACAGCTGAGATGGTATGGAGCTGAGATGGTACACATAAGACGGAGACCACCAGACCATACTCGTACTGTAAATCAGACAATGTCTGTGGATCTTCCTCGACAGCCATCCAGAGGAAGACCAAAGAACTCCTGGATGATTCAATGCTCCAAAACCCTGCAGAGATGAAAGCGACACCCAGAACCGAAGAATATACGGCCTGAGAACGAGATGAGCCGACCCCAACAGCCTACCTAGGCAATGAGTTGGGACAGTGCCAGGAAGAAGAAGAAGATCAGATTATAGTTAGTTTAGTTAGTAAGTTAACTTATCCAAGCAGTATTTATCAAGAGTACTATACAAAGCGGTAGGTGCCTCGAATGTGGACATATTCAGTTCAACACTCCCAGAGTTAAGCAGGATGTTAGCTGTATTGACTGAGTGTTAAATTTTTTCCATACATTATACATAAATTGTAACATTTTCATTCATTTGCTGATATAACGGAACTGTGCGTGAGATAAATACTGGTAATTGAGCTATAAGCCCTTGGTATTATTTAAAAGTTATATGTTTCGTGTTAAAAACTAGATTAAATGTTATCTTCTATCTATCTATCTATATATCTATATATATATATATATATATATATATATATATATATATATATATATATATATATATATATATATATATATATATATATATATATATATATATATATATATATATATATATATATATATATATATATATATATATATATAAAATGTAAATGTTCGTATATTAAAAATCTCTAATCTTCGAAAGTTCTTCACCGATTGCTTTGAAATTTTGACAAAAGGTTGTATTCATATACGAGCATGTTTATATATACTTTTATACATACGGTTCTATATAAAAATTGTATAAAACAGACGAAATAACGGGAGCGCTCCCTGCAGCGACACACGCAAACAAAACAATTCTCATTGACAGTTATGTCACATTGCATTTTCGAGGTTTACGAATTAATATTAAATATTAAATAATTAAATATTAAATTATAAATATTAAATATCTACTGCGATCGCGTTCTGCAGCTTCAGATCTGCTTCGTTCTCAACAGAATGAATGCGACAGGCTGAGAGTGGCTGAAAGACGTCAAAAATATTGTATACCCAAAAGCATTGTGAAATGAAACATATTAGAAACGTGTGCTTTCTCTTTTCTTTCTTTTTCATTTAACCAGACTGAGCCACAGCAACGCGTGGCCAGGTACAGCTAGTTTTAAATAAAAATAAATTCAACCATCTCAAGATTCTTTTCTAACTTTTACTTAAAGCATCTTTGTATATGATATATCGCCTACATCCTTTATCTGCTCTCTTCTTGTATAAAAAAATATTAATTAGATTAAAGGTAGGGAGAGAGCTCAGCTGTATCAATTATTATAAATCTCAAATTGGGGATTAGGTTTCCTGATACAATTTCAAAGCATATGTAAACGTCTACATCAAAGCTTAATATCATAATCCCTTTATTGAATATATCTGCTGACAATAATAGTATAGTTTATATGTATTCCTGTGTTTTATTATACACGACTTAAACAACGCGGCTTGCTTAATAATTTTTATTAAGTATTTTATAAACATATCAGAAACCTTTAAAAGGATTATTAATAAAATGTTACAATATTTAGACAGAAGATTCTTCAATCCAGGACTCAAACTCACTATTATTGACAAATTAAAAATATTTAGACAAAAGACTCTTCAATTCAGGACTCAAACTCACTATTATTGACAAATTACAAATATTTAGACAGAAGACTCTTCAATTCAGGACTCAAACTCACTATTATTGACAAATTAAAAATATTTAGACAAAAGCCTCTTCAATTCAGGACTCAAACTCACTATTATTGACAAATCAAAAATATTTAGCCACAAGACTCTTCAATTCAGGACTCAAACTCACTATTATTGACAAATTAAAAATAATACAAAAAAGAATGGTATAAGTAAAGAAAGTGTGACCATTAGTTGAGGCACTTTCCAGAATGTATATATGTTCAGAAAAAAATACATTTGGTAAGAAAACAGCAGAAAACTTACCAAATACATAGAAATCTTTCTTTGTATATGAACACAACTGTTATATAAAGACTACACAAATAAATTTGATTTTATTGGAACAACGGATAGCAAGGTACGCATTTTTAAGACCTGTGTGCGACCTATCCTCACATATGGCATCGAAGCGAGGGCGGACACTGTCAGGACAAAAAGTATGCTAAGGACAACGGAAATGAGAACTCTGCGCGCTATTGCTGGGAAGACTTTGCGTGATCGTGTAAGGAACACCACAATCCGAGAGGTCTGTGAGGTCCAAGATGTGGTCAAATGGGGACGACAGCGTCGACGATACTGGTACTAACATGTACAAAGAATGAATTTTACAAGAATTCCATACATAACTCTGCATGGGGTGCCGGATGGATGGCGTCCACCAGGGAGACCCCCGAAACGATGGAGAGATAGCTGGAGCTCAGCATCACAGGACAATCCTGCAGTAACAGACTTTTGAGAGTCTACAGAAAGTTTAAGAAGAAGAGACTACACCTAAAGTCGAATAAGTTACTATCACACAGCAGAGCATCTACAAATAATTAAATTTTCGTAGCCATTACCAGTCGATCGATACTTTGTGCTAATATTTAAAATGTCAATATTACGGGGAACGAATCCCGAGTTGAGTATAGATCATTCAGTTTGAAGAGTCATTTTGCAATAGTGTGAGTAACAGTGAGTTTACAAAAACGTGTCCCTTTATATTTTTAATGGAGTGAAAGCGCAAAAAAATATGAAAATAATATTTTATATTTAAAAATTGAAATGAACACACACGGTTTGTAAATTAAAAATGCTGTCAGCTTAAATTGTAATAATCGTAAAAATAAAATGAAAATAAGTTTATTTCACATATTAATAATTATTGTTTAGGCATGGCAGATTCTAGGAAACATAAAATAACAATAATATAATTTTTCAAGATAAAAAATAAATATAAGTACAAGTATTATAAAGTAAAACTGCTCGTCAGCTTTAATTGGATTATAGGACATAAAAATAAAATGAATGTAAGATTATTTAACATGTTAATGTATCATAATTACAATGCCAAATAATAAAGTTTTAAAATAATAGTGGATGGACTGATACTAAATTCTAGGAGAATTTAAGTTATAACAAAGTACATTCCAAGCTTTCGAAAATTGTTGAATTATACATTACATTAGACAAAAATCGTATTAATAGGTTGCAGCACCTTTTCGACCAATCCCTAATTATTATCAATCATTATCAAAATTTAAAACAATCTCCTTTGCTTGGCCCGAAAGCGGTTTTCCCATTTCTAATTTCGATATGGTAGTGTTTTCTAATCACCAAGTATTTTAAAAACAATAGAAACGTGCGCTCTGCGCGAACCAAACGTGTGGCATTCTAAAACCAATACCACTACAAAAGTTGTGTAATACAGAGAGTGTTACTCACACTATTGCAAAATGACTATTCAAACTGAATGATTTATACCTTGGAGGGGAGTTTGTTCTTTAAACGCCGCTATACGAATTGTCCTTTTATTATTATTATTATTTGTAGGTCCTCAGATACGTGGTGGTACAACTTTCAGCTTTAACATATAGTAGGTGTAGTCTAGTGCCCGTATGTATTATTTATATACAATCATAAATTTTGATAAGACCTCCCAAAAAAGGTTGTCTTGAAATACTTTCTAAAACTGCGCACGCCACCAATATATCTAACACTAAAAGTCAGACCGTTCCACAACACAGGACCAGCAACGAAAAAAAGCTCTATCATTATACTCCGTCATATTGGATCGAAATAAACCCCTCAGGTTGTACTTAACGAAAACGTAACATAATAAAGCATAACGCAATTTGGGAAGGAATCCAAGCTGACATTTCTATATTTTCTGATACAATAAATATTCGAGTTTTATACGTGAAGCTGTTTTATGTCTTCTTTGCCACGTGGAAACAAAATTCTCTTTGATATACGTAATACGATATTAATTCTTACATGATAAAACGTTTCGCCGATATTGAAAATGATAAACATTATAAATCAAAATGATTTGGCCAACTTAGTTTCGCTATCTATTGAAACGTAACTTGTGGAAGCCCATAACTTTGCCGGCAGTTATATCGAATTAAATATTGTATGCTGCCGCGCTTAACTTTCTATATTAGGTTCTGGGGGTGATATTCGGAGATAAGTTTCAAATTCAAGGAATAAGATATTGGTAATCCATTCTCAGATGGCTTACGTACATCAGAAACTATGTCAATTCCGGACTTAAATCAACCCCCAAGTCGTATCATTTATTGACATAAGTTTAATTGAATTTTGCGTTTAATTATATTATTTTATTAATTATAGCACTTTGGTGAATTATTGAGTGTGGAAATTTCATTACGCTTGTTTTTATTTTAATATCAAATTTGGGCATTAGTCGGCATCAGTTTATATTATGAGCACCTTAGCAAGTCAGATTATATTATGAGCACCTTAGCAAAAGTTTTTTTTAAGTCTAGGGTTCGATTATTTATTTAGACAGTTTATTGTTAATTATATAAAAAAAGCGAGTTTATTGCCGTACGGAAATATATAGAATAAAAAGATTATTTCAAAAAAGCAAAAAAAAAATAAAAAACAGAATGTTTAAAAACAAATGAAAATTGTTTGTTCTCACCTGATGATGAGGTGAAACAAGGGTTTTACAAATTATTGGTAAAATTTTCCAACAGTACATCTATTATGCAAACATGGAATTAATTTTCATATTTTTTGTTTATTTAACATTTCATTGCAAATACAATCTGCCGTGTTCATTGTAATGCGTCAATCTCTTCCAACCAAACAAACAAAAATAAATAAAGCAAGTTAAATGATCGTAAAAAATATTCAAAAGATTATTGATATTTATGAAATTTATGGACATATACAAATTAAAGTAAACGTGAGATACGAGTATCACCATTCAAAGGAAAAGGAAAGGGTGGTGGAGAGGAAAGGAAAAGAAAAATCAGGAATGAAAAACGTTATATACTTTGTAATTTATTTTTATCAAACACTGTTTATTCCACTTATATGTGACGGTATAACCCTACCGGTTTCAAGGCTTTCACCTCATCTTCAGGGGAACGCAAACAAGACTTGTTTGCGCTCCCCTGAAGATGAGGGGAAAGCCTTGAAACCGGTAGGGTTATACCGTTTCATAAAGTAGAATGAACAATGTTTGATAAAAACAAATTACAATGTCTTTAAACTTTCACAATGTTAATGCATTAGCTAATAAGAATATAAAACTGAATATTTGTGGATACCACCAAAGATTGGAAAATAAGAAGATGGGAAAGGAGAATAAAATTGGAGGTATACAGAAACACAATTCGTCATTGAAGAGACATGTAAGATTTTTTGTGCTTTTATTAGATATTATTAGTTTTTAAATTATATCGTTCTATAAGCAATCAAAAGTTCTGCAGTTAAACATTCTAGTTGCAGAAATTTTTTTTTTGCTATAAAAATTTGAGCTTATGTTATATCACATTTGTCTAATAATATAAGTAATTTAATATCTTTATTTCATAACAAAACTACATATTTTTTCTTATGTGGCTTTAAAATATGACCAACCTTCTGGCGAAGTTATATCTGTAATCAAATAACATTTTATTTGCTTGTATTTTGTGTAGTGGTGTGTGAAATATTGTATATTTAATAGAACTTAATAAGTTTGTCAGTGTATAGTGCTATCTGAAATACATACAACATATGTTAGCTTTATAAGTTTGTACTGAATTGAACACATACTTATAAAGCTAACATATGTTAGCTTTATAAGTATGTGTTCAATTCATTTAACATGATTTTATAAGTTTGTCTTTGTTTAGTGCTATGCAAAATACATTAAACTAAACTTTATAAGTTTGCCTTTGTTTAGTGCTATGTAAAATTCATTTAACATAACTTTATAAGTTTGTCTTTTTTAGTGATGTGTTCAATTAATTTAACAGAATTTAAAAGTTTGTCTTTGTTTAGTGCTATGTAAAATTAATTTAACATAACTTTATAAGTTTGTCTTTTTTTAGTGGTGTTCAATTTATTTAACAGAATTTTATAAGTTTGTCTTTGTTTAGTGCTATGCAAAATACATTCAAGTGAACTTTATAAGTTTGCCTTTGTTTAGTGCTATGTAAAATTCATTTAACATAACTTTATAAGTTTGTCTTTTTTTAGTGATGTGTTCAATTCATTTAACAGAATTTTATAAGTTTGTCTTTGTTTAGTGCTATGCAAAATACATTCAAGTGAACTTTATAAGTTTGCCTTTGTTTAGTGCTATGTAAAATTCATTTAACATAATTTTATAAGTTTGTCTTTATTTAGTGCTATGTGAAATTCATTTAACATAACTTCATAAGTTTGTCTTTTTAGTAATGTGTTAAATTCAATTAACATAATTTTATAAGTTTGTCTTTGTTTAGTGTTTTGTGAAATTCATTTAACATAACTTTAGAAGTTAGTCTTTAATTATGTGTTTAATTCATTTAAAAGAATTTTATAAATTTGTCTTTGTTTAGTGATGTCTTAAATACAATCAACTGAACTTTATAAGTTTGTCTTTGTTTAGTGCTAAGTAAAATTAATTTAACATAACTTTACAAGTTTGTCTTTTTTTAGTGATGTGTTTTATTCATAATATATTTAATGATTATGATACAATAGGTAAGTAACATCATTAGATTGAAACAATAAATAATATGAGTTCATTTTACAAATTTTGTAGAAGAGAAAACCAATCGATTTGTTCTTAAAGTTAATGCTTTAAAAACTATAAATGAATTAATGAAAGGGTGATATCACCATGATACAAATAATGGTATAGTAAAAAAAACAAAAAAATAACTTGTTGAAATACTCATTTAGAAAAGAAAAAGTTAAAAATATCATATATGGCGCGATATTATGATAAAGCTTTCATTGCTAGTCCTGTGTCATGGAATTGTCTGCCGCTTAGTATTAGAGATATGTGCAGCTTTCGGAAGCACTTAAAAACAACTCTTTTTGGCAAGTGTTTTAAAAATTTATGATGGTATATGAACACTACACACTACATTTCATATAAGCTAAAGGTTGTTACTATCAAATATCGTAAGATCAACGAAAGTTTTTTTGTATTTCGTCTTCCCTTTGATAAGTTTTCGGCGGTTTTCTTATCAAATATGTTTATTCCGAACATATACAAATGCGGGGAAGTGCCTAATTTAATGTCCGCAGCTACTACTTGAGTATCCTTACACTCATCTAATGGCCGCAACTACTACTTGACTATCCTTACACTCACCTAACGGCCGCAGCTACTACTTGAATATCCTTACCCTAATCTAATGGCCGCAGCTACTACTTGACTATCCTTACACTCATCTAATGGCCACAGCTACTACTTGACTATCCTTACACTCATTTAATGGCCGCAGCTACTACTTGACTATCCTTACACTCATCTAATGGCCGCAGCTACTACTTGACTATCCTTACACTCATCTAATGGCTGCAGCTACTACTTGACTATCCTTACACTCATCTAATGGCTGCATCTACTACTTGACTACCCTTACACTCATCTAATGGCTGGAGCTACTACGTGACTATCCTTACACTCATCTAATGGCTGCAGCTACTACTTGACTATCCTTACACTCATCTAATGGCTGGAGCTACTACGTGACTATCCTTACACTCATCTAATGGCCGCAACTACTACTTGACTATCCTTACACTCATATAATGGCCGCAGCTACTACTTGACTATCCTTACACTCATATAATGGCTGGAGCTACTACGTGACTATCCTTACACTCATCTAATGGCCGCAACTACTACTTGACTATCCTTACACTCATATAATGGCCGCAGCTACTACTTGACTATCCTTACACTCATCTAATGGCTGGAGCTACTACGTGACTATCCTTACACTCATCTAATGGCTGCAGCTACTACTTGACTATCCTTACACTCATATAATGGCCGCAGCTACTACTTGACTATCCTTACACTCATCTAATGGCTGCATCTACTACTTGACTACCCTTACACTCATCTAATGGCTGGAGCTACTACGTGACTATCCTTACACTCATCTAATGGCTGCAGCTACTACTTGACTATCCTTACACTCATCTAATGGCTGGAGCTACTACGTGACTATCCTTACACTCATCTAATGGCCGCAACTACTACTTGACTATCCTTACACTCATATAATGGCCGCAGCTACTACTTGACTATCCTTACACTCATATAATGGCTGGAGCTACTACGTGACTATCCTTACACTCATCTAATGGCTGCAGCTACTACTTGACTATCCTTACACTCATCTAATGGCTGCAGCTACTACTTGACTATCCTTACACTCATCTAATGGCTGCAGCTACTACTTGACTATCCTTACACTCATATAATGGCCGCAGCTACTACTTGACTATCCTTACACTCATCTAATGGTCGCAGCTACTACTTGACTATCTTTACCTTGAGAAAAGTTTAATCTCGAAACGTCGATTTATAAGTTGACCTTTTATTATCATCCTTATAAAAACGTCAAATTATACCGGATATCTAATTGGGGACACCAAAATAGGAAGCCAAAACGTTAACTATTAATCTACAGAACATTTATTTTATGCTCGGTGTACGAATGACAAATAATAATTGGTTTAAATGAATTTAACCTTTACTGACAACCGCCCGTTAAACTAGTATTCAAATCAAATAGGGTTATCGATTCGCAGAAGTAACATAGATTTCATATTCAAATAATTGCATTAAATTTAACAAGCCTAAATGGAAATTTCTGTAAGATAAAATTGATTCGAAATCGATTGGATATTGTTTGACACAGCTTAAATCTCCCTTCAAATACATTTTCCAGCCTCTCTTCTCGTGACAAAGAGGAGTGTCGAAGAAACGACAAATTAATGCCAATTGATCACTACTCCACAACCAAATGACAACGCGTTCCGATTCTCACTTTAAATTCAATCTCTCCATCCGAGGCAGTCAGTTTAATTTGCTGCCGAGATTCAAGACAATGAGACAGTCTTTGCGGAGATGTTTATCACGATTTGCATACAATAATTCAAGGCGGTAAGACGTGTAGGCGGAGAAACGTGGGAGGTGACATGCCTCAGTCTTCTCTCTGGGGGGGGTTAGCAGAGAGGACGGTGTATACCAACGACAGTGTCTTCTTTAGTTTTTTTTATTGTATAAAAATAATTTAACGGCGATACATACATTGTGGATTTAAAATAAAATACACTGTTACTATTTAATGAAAAAATAAAATTTGGTATTCCATCAAAGACGACCTCCGTGGCCTGGTGGTAAGACACTTGTCTGCCGATCCGGAGGTTGCGGGTTCGATCCCCGCTGGAACCCAGATTTTTTAAAAATAGGATTCCAGTCTGGTTAACACTTAGGGCCTATAAAAACATGTTTCTGGTTGGTTGGAAGAGATTGCCATATGGCAATAAACAAAAAAAAAAGGTTTCAGGCTTAACTCTAGGAAAATCCATATTATACTATTTACTAAAATATTGTATTCAACTTATTAATGTAATTATTGGAATAACTAAGTTATTTATTCTATAACAGTTCAATAAAACCTCCTTTACTCGTATCTAGTGCCACAACGTTTTTCAGAAGGCGTAGAATTTGTTTGGTACCCTCGTATAATTTCACATACACGCCTTTTAACAGATTCATTCCCTATTTCAGTCCAACTGTATTAAAATCCGCTCTACTCGAGCCATAGATTAGAGCGGATCTTACAATACTTAGGTAAATTTTTTTGTTCAGTTTTAAGAGTCTTATTGGAATTTAAACCTGCTGTACAAAAAGTTAAAAATACTTGTATGTCATAATAAATAAAAATATTTTACTCTTATTCATATTCAGCCTATAAAAATGTCTTTGACAAGTGAATTTCATTGTCATAAAAAAAATAAAAAGCTATAAAACTTCAGGCACTAAAAAAAAACATTCAAATTCCCATAAAACGCGTTCCCATAAATTTTAATCCTATTATAAAGATTAATACATTTTTCAAAGCTAAATGTAAAACAATAGAATTTAATTAAAATAAATGAAAAGAAAATCATTTTTTTTCCACCCTTGTTTTCTAACAAACAACGTTTTAACAAAGCAATAAAACTTTTTTGATTAAATTTACCGGTGTTAAATTCTATATATTTTTAAATTCTCTACCGCAATTTTGCGCTTTTAAAATTATACATTTTGAAGGATCAGAAATTTCTTGAAGGTTCTATATCATTTGTTCCCCCACAATCTACAGGTTTATTTGTTTATAAGTAATATTGCAAATAACGATGACATTACCCGATTAGCAGAAACTGTTGATCATCAATGATGAAAACTCTTTAGGTTGTACAGTCAAACCTCGGGTCACGAATGCCTCTAGTCACGAACCAATCGACTTACGGACACAATTTCCGAACGAATTTTGACTCAAGCTGCGTACAATGTCTCGGCTCACGAATTAGTTGTAACGGCGCATTACGCAATTACGCATTAGTTGTTCTCAGGTGCGCGCGTTGTGAACATTGTTTGTCGTTGCGTTCGTTGTTCTTGATACATTTTTTTTGCTTTTTATATATAACACATAATAAACAGTATATATAAAATATATTTTGCATTAAATTAACCCTCATTATGGCTCCCAAGAGAATGAATTTCGGTTTGCGAACATTTCGGCTCACGAACGGAATCAAAGAACGAATTAAGTTCATAGCCCGAGGTAACACTGTATATTTATTTAATGGATTGTCTATGCCTACCCTCTTTTTGAGGAGATCTTCTTTTGATTTACCACGTGGGTGCGTAGACGATTAAGAGATCTTCATACAACCTGTAGAAGGTAGTGTCCCAACGGTAGGCACTCAGATGGTTACATCCATGTTCATAGGCTTTCAGTTCTAGCTCTGAGAGAATGAGAATAATTAAAGAGCAATAATGTAAGATATTTATCAAAAATCATCTACATTAGATTTTTTCAAATTCTTATATTTTTCATCTACCGTAGTACTAGGCGTATCCAGAAAGTAAGTGTACTGAGGCTCTCACGACCGGATGGATTTTATTTTCGACATATTGGCTACACTACCGTGTAGCCTGACCCTTCCCCTCCGCAACGAGACCGATTCGAGGTCAGTACGTTGAGAAGTGTCGACGCGACAACACGTTTCGTGAAAAATGTCAATCCAATCTCCCGCCAAGTGCGAAATAAATAATGCTGGGCAAGAGTTTTTGAGGCGCTGCAAACTCCATGGAGATGAATTTCTCCGCTCCATCGTTACTGGAGATGAAACTTGGGTTGCACACTACACGCCTGAAACCAAAAGGCAGTCTCAACAGTGGCGTCACACCTCTTCGCCCTCCGCCAAAAAGTTCAAAACCACAATTTCAGCCAAGAAAATCATGGCATCCGTGTTTTGGGACTGTCAAGGCATAACTTTAATTGAATATATGCCTCAAGAGTAGACCATCAACTCTGCAAGATACTGTGAGACCTTAAAAAAAATGCGGAGGGCGATTCAGAACAAGAGGAGAGGCATGCTGACAAAGGGAGTCTGCCTGCTGCACGAAAATGCCAGACCACACACGGCCAACGCCACGAAGGAACTGCTCGCCTCGTTTAAATGGGATGTCTTGAACCATCCCGCGCATTTCTCTGACCTAGCACCTTCAGATTACTATCTCTTTACCTCCCTGAAGCTGCACATGGGTAGAAAAAGGTTTTAACCAACGAGGAGGTAAAGGAGGAGGTGGAGAAGTGGACGGAGGGGTTGGCGGGAAACTACTTCGAGGAAGGCATCAAAAAGTTGATAACCCGCTTCACCACCTGCATTGAGAGGAATGGCGACTATGTCGAAAAATAGCTTACATATGTACTGCGGTAACCACGTAATTTTTTTGTTTAAATAAAAATAATTGTAACCTACAAAAATTCAGTACACTTACTTTCTGGATATGCCTCGTAAGTTTGGGTTCCAAGTTAGAACGCCCTTGCAGAGAGTCTGCTCTCTAAAAGGCGTCATATAAATTGTCATTTTAATATTATTCAATATCTTTTTTTAACTTGTGGCATATTCAAAATCTCTGCTTGTACTATATATTCTCAATTTCTCGATAATTTCCTGGCGTGTACTTGTTTTTGATAAATTTCATGCTATATAACTATCGATAAAATAAGAATTAATGATAATTTTAAAAATTAAGACATCATATACTGATGTGATGACATTTATGTTACCATCTTCAAATGAACATTACAAGTGACCTATATTTTAAAAGCCTTCTTACACGTTTAACTCATCAAGTGATGAAAAAAAACTGACAGTGTAATTTTATTTTATAAGTTGTCAAATAACCAACCCAACCAAACACTGGTACTTAGATACTCGAGTTTTTTCCTTCAGATTCTAGATTATTCAGAATTTGATGGTAAAGGAAATTTGGGGTGAAATGAGGAAAAGAAGTTTTCAGTAAAACGCTAGTTATGGGGGAGTTTCCCCATTTGGCTGGGTATTTGCACCCCTCCAAGTGAATTATGGTTATTCTTTGGGGTGGCACAATAAGTATTGTAATACGAACTAAATGCTTGAAAATGGAAGAAGGAAAATATTTTTATGGCATTTGTGAAATGGAGTTAACATATGGTCGGCGACAGTGCTGTGCTATTCAAGATTATTTCAATACGGAGAATACAAGCGAAAAAAAAGCACTCGGCCAAAATTATTTGCGAAGTTTCGCGAAAGGAGTGTTTATTTTGTATGTGGGATGAAAATGACTACGTTTATCATGTAAACACTTTTATTTTATCATTGCTGAAAGTGTAAACTATTGTATATCAACTCAATTTTAAGCAAAACATTATTTATTGAATCAAACACAGTTTATTCCACTTTATATAACGGTAATCCTACCGGTTTCAAAGTTTTTCCCTCTTCATCAGGGGAGCATAAACAAGACACAAACAGTTTTGTTTGTGTACTCCTGATGATGAGGGGAAAACTTTGAAACCCGTAGGGTTATACTGTCATAAAAAGTGGAGTCGGCGTCGTTGCTGGGTCTCGTAGTAGAGGATTCCTTGTCATTCCAATGTTAATTCAGTTGGAAAGCGAAGCTGTGCCGTAGAGAATTGGTTTATTTCATATTTTCTTTTCTCCTCTTTAAGTGGGTGAGTTGTTGCATACCTGCAAACTCACTGGTCACAACCGTGTACTGAATCCGATAGTATACCAGAAGTGAGACGGTCGGAGTACACCGGCATATTTTTTACCCTTTTTGTTTGAAAGAATAGATATGATCGATGTCATAGGTATCCTTATATCCCTGGAATATTAGGCGGAAAAAAGGCTTGTGTCATTCGAGAGGGGTAGTACAGCGCGTGGTTCAAACCGATGACCTTCCGCACGAAAGTCCAGCGTATTACAGACAAAAAAATCAAACGTTTTGGTCTGTCTGGAGTGATGAAATGTGAGGAGTTTGATTTTGATGTATACATATGTAATTGAGTGTCACTGTTTGTCATGTTGATGAGAAAGTGCAACGGGGTTTTTTACGAGTATAATAAAAAAATCGGAAAGATGAAACGATTTATTTTTTCATGCTATATGTCTTCAGTGAGATACAGGGAAAAACCTTGTTTACTGGGGACAGGACAAATGAAACGCACAATCCTTGATTCATTAAAATTGTGTGTTCAAATTAAATAACCTGTTGTTTTTTTCGCAAATTATATATATTTCTTGTCATATGTAAAATAAATTTAAAAAAATTACCATGCGGCCATGCACCTTTATAAAGTGGAATAAACAGTGTTTAATTAAACAAATTACTTAATAATATTGATCCCAGCTACACGTGTTTCCGGTTTCTTATGAAAGATATGCTTATATATCAGACTGGTGATTTTTTTTCTTCCGTGGATCACCCACAGTAAAAGAGTTAGTAATTTAATAAATAAATTAAAATATGTATATAAATATTTGTTATTGTAATTTGTTTTATCATTGTTTATTTAAATTTTTGTAACGGTATAACCCTACCGGTTTCAAGGCTTTCACCTCATCATCAGAGGAGCACAAAAAATACTGAATTATGTTCGAACTGGTACCGAGATACACGCTTCTAACGGTTAACATTCGGGTTGGGGACTGGGGGTTGAGGGAGGCATGGGACAACCACGGCGAGCAGCAAAGCAGCAGAGCAGCAGAAAGTCATCAAAATTTATGATCTTATATGAAGACTACACAATAAACCACACTAGACCTAAAGACGAATGTGTTATTATCACATATCGGAAGATATAACATACAAAGGTTTCGCTGTAGTTCGTCTTTCCTTAAGGGCTAGATATCTACGTTAGAGCGCTCTTGAGGAGAATTTGCTATCTAAACAGCATCATATGAATTGTTCTTTTAGTATAATTATTACTGAATGTAAAACACAATAAAACATTGATAACAAGCAATGATTTCCTTTAATAAATCTTAAAACATTTTGTATTAAACTTGTTAAAAGACTATTTCCCATACGTTCGAATTTTGCATCCCCCAGTTGTCCCGTTCTGGGAATATAATGCCCCTATTATCCCCGAGTACACATCACGTTCCAGAGACGTCCCATTAGAGTTCCACCAGTCCTGCTGGGACGTCATGGTGACATCTATTGGCCCGGTCAGTGCGAGCGTTCCGTAATATAAAGTCGTATGGGGAAGCAAGTCATGTGCAACCAACCACCCACCCCAACGATCCATGTTAGACAGTGGGGTAACTTTGAGGAGGAGAACTATAGAAAATGTTTGGACGTATGTATGAGCAATAAATAAGCAATATTTTTATGACATTCGTTCGGTAAATTTCTTTTAGCATATCCGTATTGGTGATTTAGAAATATTGAAAAACGTAGAAAGTCGGGATACAATATTGTCATCGACCCTATTAATCTAATCTTCTGGTTAAAAAAAAACACTAGTATAGGGAAGGAACTCACGAACCGTCAACGCGCGTGTTAGCAATATAACTCCAAACGTAAAGAGAACAATACCTACACACGTCCAGCGCTTTTAAGTATATATTTTTTATTTATGGTACCATTGGGAATTGAATCTAAAAAACTCGGATTCAAGTCAAGTATCTGAAATGTATCACGGAGGTAAAAAATAAATAAACTCGTATGTTTTACTTTATTGCATCATATCTTATAAAAGTTTAAATATTTATTATCTGATAAAGAAAATAGTTTGATTCGAAACCAGGTGTTATTAATAATTGAATGTAGTAAATACAAAATTAAAACTAGACTAATTTATATTTTTTTTAATCTATATCAAATAACAGGAAAAAGATAACATTAAAATTAAATGAAGATCAACGAAATACCGTTTATTTAGATCATTTAAAAATCTAATTATGATTACACATTATGTTTATAATACATTTATTGTCATGTGTAAAATAAATAAAAATAAACAAATGAATAAAATACATGAATGAGTATTACAAAAAAATATCTAATAACATGTTTCAATGATTAAGTTCAGTCTATAAAACGTTTCCATAGTACTCGTATATCCTACTATAGTTCGGAAATTCTAGGATGAGTCCTGTGACAGCTCACAAATTTGCCCCAATACAACCTTATGTAATGTATTTACCTTAATAACTTGCTATTTATTAGAATTGAGGTCTATATTAAAGTTGATAAAATAATTAAAATTACTGAACATCGTTACAAGGTTGTGTTGGGGAAAATTTGTGAGCTGTCACAGAACTCATCCTACATTTTCTGAACTTATCTGGCTTAAGAGGGCATTGAAAAGTTTCGAGATATATTTTTTTACATCGAATTAAACTTATGTAGCATGCTGTTTTTTTATCCACTTTGCACGGATTTTTCCTGATACACAAAGAGCGTCTGCTTCTAGCATTCTAGTAAAAATTGTTCGTATTGCCATTTTAAAAATTCTACCAACCAATAAAAAAATACGTTTTATGAACTTGATGTGAAAAAAATAGATTTACACAGAATTTGTGGTTATTTATTTGGAGATTTAAAGGTTAAATTTGTATTCAATAAGATTCAATTATAACACCATTCATTGTAATATACTAAATAAGAATTTGTCGTTTTTATTTGTATAAATTTATGTACGAGTATGTGTGTTAGAAACTATTCAAAACGACAGAATTACACCAACATACATACAGTGAGTAAAACACTAACAAATACGTTAAGTAACTCAATATTTTTTCTTTCTGAATAATTTGTACTCTGGAACTAGTTACCAACTAATGTTAGACTTATACCCTCATTGGCGTATTTTAAAAAGCGATTACATAAATACCTTAATTTCAAGTCAACACAGAATGGGTGTCCCTTCCATTTTTTTAATTAATGATTTGATTATTTTAATTTTTACTAATGTTATTTATTTTTAATTTCGCACAAATTAATAGTAAATTTATGAAATTTCGTAACTTTCATTATTTTATCTGGTTGGTTGAAATATATTTCCATCTGGCAAAAAGTCCGTCAGATTGTTTTACGATGAAGTATTTTACAATAAAAAAATGTTCCGTAAATATACTAGTCAAACATTAAAAAATTGTTTATATAATAGTTAAAAATAAAAAAAAATAATTAAAAAAACTTTTGGCACCCCTTCTCAGAAGACAATTAGGGATATCACATGGAATTTTGCTCCACAAAACAGCACTCGTGCATCGTTCTCAATCGTATGGGGCGCAAGTGTCCACTTTGCGACCCTGCACATACCCTTGTGCTGGTCTCAAGTTAACTGCTGCGACTTTATGGCACGGACGTACGCTTCTTCGAGTGGCATGCCGTTACAGAACTCTTAACTTTGTTGCATGTTTGACTACTACTAGAGAAAATGTGAACGCCCTAAAATCTAAACATGCAATACTTATTGGAATATAAACATGTAATTATCTTAAAAAAGCATGTTTCATATATGTTATCGATATAAGAAAATTGATCCCAATCTTATTTAAAAATATTCTTCTAACTAAAATAAAGAAAAAATATACAAAGTTTTGAAGAATTTTAAATATGAATAAAGATTTTTTCTGGGAACTAAAGGCTTATGTGTTGATTAAGATTAAAGCTGTTATGTTTAGACATATTACAGCTGTCGTGTTTAGTAAGATTAAGACTGACGTGTTTAAAAATATTAATGTTGATGTGTTGACTAAGATTACGGTTGATATGCTGAGTAAGATTAAGTTTGATGTGTTTAGTAAGATTAAGGCTGATATGGTTAGTAAAATTAAGATGACAAACACTGATGTGTTTAGAAATATTAAGGCTGATGTGTTTAGTAAGATTAAGGCTGATATTTTAGGAAATATTAAGGCTGATGTGTTGAGTAAGGTGAAGAGGAGAACTTAGAGATGGTTTGGGCATGTCGGACGACTAAAATAAAGAGTAACAAAACAGTATACAAAGCAAAAGACGTTGCAGAGAGAGACTAAAAAAAGCATGGTTGGATCAAGTGTATATTTTGAAAAAAAGAAATGTTAAAATTGAAATGAATCGTAGGAGCTGTATGAGAAGGGGTACGGATATTGAAAAAGAGAAAGATGTGTGTCGTGATATAAAAGTTTGGCGCTCTCTATTCTATGAATAACCAGACGGAGATGGCATTTTCGTATGTTTGCATTGTATCCAGTACAACTAGGCAGATTTATCACCATGTGTAAATTTCTTCCAACCAGCCAGAAATATGTTAAAGACGCATTGAGTGAAAACCAGACTTGAATCCTATTTAAAAAAAAAACTGGGTTTCAATTGAACCCACAACTTTTGGGCTGGGAGACAAGCAACTGACCAACTAGGTCACGGAGGTGGAATCATTACAAACCGTATAATTATGAAAATAATTCAAAATGAATATACGTGTAGTTAACAATCTTTCATAGATCTGATTTTTTTTGTGGAAAGTGTAATTTGACTGTTACCATGTTTTTTTTTCGTACAACCAACAAAAATACACAAATAGCCTAATAAAAAAAAAATACAGTCATAGAACATGTTTTTTTAAATACTATTTGGAATTGAATTAGAAATTTGCAAGATTTAACACAAAATTTCTACAGATATAAACATACATTGAATTTTTTAAACCATTCGTCAATTATCTCTAAAAGTAGGCGTGTCGTACTAAATATGCATTAGATAAAAATCGCGTTCTATATTTGGAATTAATATTGCACTGCCATCTATGTGCGATATGAAAATGTTATTTATAATTAAGACAATAACACTGTGGAGGTTTAAATATATTGTAATTTGTTTAATCCAACACCCTTTATTAATATAAATAACGTAATATAAACAAAACATTAAGGACAATACTTTGCCTCTGGAGTTGAGTAACCCTGCATCAACATGTGGAAGGTTTTGATTCTGCAAAGCAACTTGCATCTCGTTCTACTAATGAGGCCATGTCTTTTCTATATCTCAATATCTATCCATAAAATTCCCACAAAATTCTCAAAAAATCCAATATTTGTTCTATGTGTGCGTTATTCCACTAAAAACAAATCTGAGTTCTTTACCTCTATAAAATAAGTCTTCGACAATTACGTTAGTCTGCTTGGTGAAGTTTAGTAATATTTTGTGGTAAACATACATAACATATATTGAACTTAAATATACATATAATTCTTAAATAATTTTAAAACAATGACTGTAATATATTATTACTGTGTTGTTTATAGTTAAGGCATTAACGTTGTGGAGGTTTAAAGACATTGTAATTTATTTTTAACAAACACTGTTTATTCCACTTTTTTATGACGGTATACCGTCATAAAAAAGTGGAATAAACAGTGTTTGTTAAAAATAAATTACAAAATATTATTACTACTGCTCTTTGCATCTTCATGTTAGTTTAAGATAAAGTTTTGTATTATTTGTCAATAATTTTAAGTACTTGTATAACCTGTCACATGTTCATTTGTATATAAAGACACTGTTGTGTCGTTTATTAATTAAATAAATAAATTAACACTGTTTATTCCACTTTATATAACGGTCTAACCCTACCGGTTTCAAGGTTTTCATCTCATCATCAGGGGTGCACAGGACGAGATTTTACGAGACAAGACTAGATGTTATAGGTTCATTATTTTATTATAAGGCACTAATCGGTTTTTATTATTTATTTTTATACATAATCTTCTTCAAGTCAAAACGTTTTCATATATACATACTTACATCATGTCTCATTTGGTGCAGACAGAGAGGACAGAGCTTTACGCTTTCATCATACATGCACTGTTTCACACACTTCTTAAAATTTCTTCTTTTCACCTCATCATCAGGGGAGCACAAACAAGACAAGACGAGATGTTATATGTTCATTATTTTATTATAAGGCACCAATTGGTTTTAATTATTAATTTTTATACACAATCTTCTTCAAGTCAAAATCATTTTCATAAATACATACCATTGCATCATGCCTCATTTGGTGCAGGCAGAGAGGACAGATCTCTACGATTTCATCATACATGCACTGTTTCTCAGACCTCTTCTTAAAATTTCTTCAATTATCTCCTAATTTACCGCCTTAAGATTTGTATTGAGAATATTGGAAGATGTATGATTCCGATACGACAGGTTATTTGATAAATTGGCATATGTTGCTAGTTCAAATATATATGTTGCTAGTTCAAATATATAATATATGTTGCTAGTTCAAATATATATGCTGCTAGTTCAAATATATATGTTGCTAGTTTAAATATATATGTTGCTAGTTCAAATATATATGTTGCTAGTTCAAATATATATGTTGCTAGTTCAAATACATATGTTGCTAGTTCAAATATATATGTTGCTAGTTCAAATATATATGTTGCTAGTTCAAATATATATGTTGCTAGTTTAAATACATATGTTGCTAGTTCAAATATATATGTTGCTAGTTCAAATATATATGTTGCTAGTTCAAATATATATGTTGCTAGTTCAAATATATATGTTGCTAGTTCAAATATATATGTTGCTAGTTCAAATATATATGTTGCTAGTTCAAATATATATGTTGCTAGTTCAACTATATATGTTGCTAGTTCAAATATATATGTTGCTAGTTCAAATATATATGTTGCTAGTTCAAATACATATGTTGCTAGTTCAAATATATATGTTGCTAGTTCAAATATATATGTTGCTAGTTCAAATATATATGTTGCTAGTTCAAATATATATGTTGCTAGTTCAAATATATTACGTGTCATTTCTTTAGCAGTTCTATTAAGTTTATTATTATCTCATTTTCTGTGTAGTGTTTATATATCATTGTTTGTTTCGTAAGTCTCTCGCAAGTCATCATTTCAATTTGGACAAACCATCTCAAGATTTACTTTTTTATTATATTTGTTATATTAATCTCTTACAGATATTCTTAATCCTTTTATTTTCTACTTCATCAAACATTGTACTACCACATTCAAATGTAAAAAAAAACATTTTGTTAAATAGAACGACCTTTCAGTATCATTTCCGGGTTAAAGTTATAAAAAATGTATTTTACTAGGAAAACTATTCCTCCTAAAGGATTTGGAAATTTCTTTTTAACGAAAAGTTCATTTCATTTTACAAGAAATACTTTTTTTTTATATACGACAACGACACAATGCCCAAGAAAATATGTAAATTGAGTCCATGTCCGAGTTTAGTATACCGAAAGACGATCTAAGGGTTTACATGTCCTGTATTGGCCATATGTTACTTTAGGGGAGAAATTACCATAATACTATCCCGTTTCCCTTAGATTCGGATCTCTTTGTGAAAGTGGACATTTCATCAACGAGTTTCTATAACAGTATATATAGTAAAATATGCGAATCCTTCGGTCACTTTCTGACGAGTTAAACGTGATACTATAGTTTGATATATTTCAAACTTTATGACTCTAGTTAAATTAAATATATAAGGCATATAAATAAATATCAATGAATATGGTAGAAAGGTCGGAAACTAAAAGTTAATTTTTTTTTAACGGTATCACATTCATTCATTCATATTTATTTTCGAGTTTAATAAAATTTCATTTTAAAAATTCAAACCGGGAGATAAAAGTATTTTTTTGTGCGCTCAATAAATAAATATTATTTTCATTTTCATAGCCTGTTTCATTGTCTTTTTGCAATTTAACCATCTAAAGGCGGTTCTCACGTTCAACCATTTTTCATTTATCTCAATCGACCGATTGATCTGAACGGGCATTTATGGAAAGCGTCTGATGTTTGGTATAGAAAAACGATTTAAAGGAAGGCAAATGTTCAATACAGTACGTGGAAATGTTACCAAATGTTGGGAAAATATCGCTGCGGTTTGGAATCGAGGGGAGGAGGCAGTTGATCGATCATGATTGGAAATGGAGATTTTAATACTGTAAAAAATACTGTACATACCATCAAGCCGTATCCCTATCGAGATAAGTTGACACAACAGAAGGACCAAACTTTCCTATCACGATAACCGTTTTCACTTCTTCATCATCCATACATACCACCACCGTAGTCTAAATAAATAAATAAATATAGGTTTATTGATAGCATGTACATAATATATTTAAATACATTTAAAAAACACATAAATTGCAGAAAATATATTAAAGACTGAAACTATCAAAATGTCTGGGCTCATCTAATAACATTTTCTCGGCCATGATACACCCCACCAATATAGGGCGAACCACGAACCCAGCCACGAGGACACCAGATGTTTTTCAGCCCACACCCTTGCACATGTAGAATAAAAAGAAAAAAAACAGAAAATAAATAGATGGCTGAAAAAAAAACAAATCACAAATACCACCTCAGATTAATCTAAACAAACCGGTTCCCTGATAGAAACACAATGTGTACATATATATATATATATATATATATATATATATATATATATATATATATATATATATATATATATATATATATATATATATATATATATATATATATATATATATATATATATATATATATATATATATATATATATATATATATATATATATATATATATATATATGTATATATATATATGTATATATATATATATATACATATATATATACATATATATATATACATACATGTATGTATGTATGTGTGTGTGTATGTATGTATGTATGTGTGTGTATGTATGTATGTATGTACGAGTATGTATGTATGTACTCGTATGTATGTATGTATGTATGTATGTACGTATGGCAAAGGTTAACCGAACATTTTTTTCTCTATCAAATATTTTTACAACATACGAATATATTCTACGCTAAACACGCATTTCTACGGATTTCATTTTCTTTTTATCACTCCCTTTCAATGTCTAAACTTTGCTTCCATAAATCTATCATAGATTTGCACGAGCACATCACAAGGTATGTTACAATCATTTTTGAAGATTTTTCGACAAATGTTGTGGAACACTAAAAAAAAACAACATGTAGTCCTATTAAATCCATATTGTTAATAAAAACCCTAAAAAACTATAATTTTACTATGCGTATTTTTTCAATGCAAAGATAAATCGCATATAAAATTGCATTGAAAAATGAAAACCAGTTTAAGATTTTGTAAACGCATATGTCAAGGAAAGCCAGGCACTGAATTGATAAGATTTCAGATCTTGGTCACTCGAGGGGGATTCTAAATGGAGTGAATGCCTTTCCGGGAGATTTTCTCCTCTCCATGCCCTCAGGATGTCGGAGCAGAACCTCTTCTGCAGTATCAGATGGTAAATTGAATAAGCTCTTTGATACGAGAACCTACTGAGAGCCAATCGCAGTGAACTCAGCGCTCCAGATAAGCAGCTGTTCTAAGTTGAGATTGGGCCTTTTTTAAAAATATATTTTATTATAACAAATTCAGTTTTGTCGTTTATTTTAAAATATTTACGTATTTTTTTCTTTTTGCTAGCGATTTTGTTATTTATTGTTTTTTTTTATTAGTTTGGATTTTTAGTTTATTTCAAATACTGAAATACTGGTATTTAAGAATTCTACGTAGGAAAAATAAACTGAAAAATGTCATTGTTTTGTTAAATATACGAGAGGAAATTTAAAAAAGTTTCTATATATTATAGTAATGTATGTATTGAATATTTTCATACACGCACGAACTATCACGCCGTTTTCCTGCTTTGGTAGGGAGGTAAAAGAAAGCGCCAGACTTTCCTATCTTGCGACACATATTTTGCCTCATCCACATCCAAACATCTTTTCATACAGCCCCTACGATTTCTTTTACTTCATACATTTTATTTTTTCAAACATAATTTACTTCTCCAATCTTACTTTTCTGGGATTTCCTCTACCAACCCTTCCATTTACATTTACACTGTATATTTGTTTTCTTATTAATTCATTCTTTCCACATGCCCTAACCATCTCAGAGTGCTCTTCTTCATCTTACTCAACACATTAGTCTTAACTTCACATCCATCCCTGATCACTTTCTTTAAACTTTTATCATAAATTATATTTTGAACCTACGAGAAATCTATATTTATTTTATATAAGAAGAAATAGCTATAAAAATGTTTGGACACGTGGAAGGTATGAATGACGAAATAATGACTAAGCGAGTATACAAATTAGAAGAGCCAAGTATGCGTCTAATATGAATACTAGAAGATTATGCATGACGAGCTGTATGTATGTGCAGAAGGCGAAAATTGTGTGTTTGGGTAGAAAAGTCTGTGTTTGTCTACTTTGAAAGAAACACGACGTGATGATAAGTACGTATGTATGGATGAAATGTAAAATGTTAACTTAAACGGAATAATCTTGAAAACCTCGAGGTCATTTTTGACAGCCGCTATTTTGAGCCAAAGGACCAAGCCAAAAAAATATTTAGATATAATAGTTTCATGGGATTAAAATTATGAAAAAAAATTTCAAGCGTCCCCGGACCTGAAATGTTCTACATATGGGCATATATGGTACGTGCAAAATAGGACCAACTCATACTTGTTTAGTTAGTCTATCTTCATTCGTTTGGTATTGTATTACATTTTCGCTACATGGTACTATTTGGCGGGCTTATTCCTATGATTCAATATATTTCAACCAACCAGGAAGATGTTAAAGAAATCTTAAATAAAACCCTTTAAAAATGATAGGTTCCAACGGGAATCGAACCCGCAACCTTCGAGTTTGGAGGCAAGGGTCATACCACCTTGATCATGGAGCTCGTCATTTGTTGCACATGCCCAAACCATTTTAGAGTGCTCTTCTTAATCTAACTCAATACATCAGTCTTAAGTTCACATCCCTCCCTAATCACTTCCTTATGTATTCTATCATACATCGTCATACCATGCATTAATCTCAGTGCAGGTATTTCTACAGCGCTTATTCAGCTCCTTTCATTTTTTTCCCATGTCCACGTAACACTCAAATACATCATAATTGGTAAAAAAAGACTATCATTTTAACATATTTTGATACTGTCCGATTCAAATATATACGTTATTAAAAAAAATATTTAATTTGCCAAATGCCGTGAAGCCGAAAATGAAACAAAACATGCTGTGACCGTGAAGGGAAAATTAAACAAAATATCTGCAGAAGATACTGTGTAACGTAAGTATTCTAATTTTGAAACATTCGCTATCGACTTAAAACAATTAGAAGGTAGGCACTTTTCAATTAAGTCGTTTATTTTTTAAACCAAACATATGTTTTGTATTTTTTACAAAACAAATGTAAAAAGTTTGTCGTCACTTGTAGAAGGTAATTTACTAATTGAAATGAATATCACGCCATTTGATAGTGTTTTAAAATGATTAAAAGTCAAAAAACCTTTAATTTTCTTGAAGTATTGACTATATAATAAATAAAATTCCGTGCGACCGTTAACTTTTAAACTTGCCTTGAAGACACAGATTGATAGAAAAAGATCATGTTTCTGCAAGGCGAAGAAAGACAAAAAAAAAACACGGCTATAAACTATAGATGCTGAAAAAATTAAATCTGTTAATGAGGATCGAATATCACGGATTTCTAGAGAAGACCGGTAAAACTAAAATGAGAAATGCCGGCAAGCTAAGGCAAAGAACTTTTTTTTTAAATTTATTTTACACATGACAAGAAATATACATAATTTGCGAAAAAACAATAGGTAATTCAATTTGGACACACAATTTTAATGGAACTGTGTTTGTTGCCTTTCATTTGTCGTGTCTTAAGTAAACTAGGCTTTTGCCTGTATCTCACCGAGGACATATAGCATAAAAAAATAAATCGATACTTTTTTCCGATTTTTGATTATATAAAACGTGTACATTCTCATCAACTTGATAAACAGTGACACTCAATTACATACTCGTATATGTATATCACGCCAATCAAACCCCTCACACTTCATCACTCCAGAGAGACCAAAACAATCATCCTACAATATACCGCACATAATCATAAAAAAAAAATACCACACTCAAGAGCTCACACAAACCTTTGCTAAAATATGAAGATTGGAAATATGTATGCAGCAACGATAGGCTAGACACGATACAGCCGAAATTAGGCGTAATGGCATAGAACGTACAGTACCCGGCGGTAAGTAAAACACATCGGGCTTAAGAAAGAGACTGTGGTCATAATCGGCTAACTTCGGCTTTGTATAACATTCATAAACGTGTTCCATCGCGATTTGTCAGACGTTGTCAAACGTTCTAGGGTGTGGTATGAATGACAGAGACGACGCTCTACAAAGCCGAAGCTAGCCGATTATGGCCGACAGTCTCTTTCTTAAGCTCGATGTGTATTACTTACCGCCGGGTACTTGTAAGTATGTGTAGGTGTTATAATGAAGATGCATTTAGGAAAAAAATTGCACATCCTTAGATAGGGTTTTCAGCTAGTTATAAATTAAATAATACAAACATAAAAGAAACGTGTTTCATAAAATATTTCAAAACAGGTAGTATATGAATGGATTGGATCGGTTCCGCATAAAGCCACCCTTAATATAATATGTGAGTACGTGAGCTGTCGGACGACATGCGCTTAAGCGAGCGTAGAAATGGGGAACCAAGGCAAATAAAATTTCATACGAACTTTTCCGAGGCTCGTTTTAAATTAGTTTCAGGAGTTCCTGAAAAAATGTTTTGGTCCAGAAATATACCGTTTTTATTTCGGTAGCTACCAAATTTACATACGAAAAGAGATTTTTTTTCAAGTAATTTATTATAACATGAATTTTCAATTAACATATTGTCAATGGGTCACTTAAATATATATACAACGAACATGACAGTACCATAATCTGTAATATTTCTCTAAAATTATCGTTCATAATAGTTTTTTTTACCAACTTTAACGTGAAAAGAGCCGAATAAATGATAACATATAAAAATGCGTCCAATGAGATGAAAATATGGCGAAAATATATGACAGAATACGAAGTGAAATTAAGACGAGTAGATAGACAGAAGTTCTATGAAAAAAGAACATTCTGAAATGGTTTGGACGTATAGAACAGATTAATGAACATAAACAAACATAGAGAGCAAATTTGAGAGTTCTATCCTTACACTCAATTTTTATATATAGTTTTAACCTGCTAACAATAATAAGTCGGTTCAAAACCCAAGCAAGAGGACCCGTCGAGGAGAGTTTGCTCTCCAAATAGTGTTATATACCATAAATTGTCCTACATTTATTGTTTCTGTTCTTGGTAGGCCACTTCAGCACACAATCTTTTATTTCAATGCACCCCGTCCAGTTTCAGCCCGTAATGTTCGTCTAAAGTCAATTGATATAACTTTGCGACATTAACACTCTTTATTATAACTCTTCATATTTTGTCAACAGCACTAAATTAATTATACTCTGAATTTTACTATCTGGGAAAGACTGGATATTCCACGGATCATAGTCTTGTGTGACATCGGAGTTTTTGAATACCATCGGGATTTTTGTCCAAGGAGACAATTTTACAACGCGTCATTTAAGAGCAAACTCTCCGTAAGGGCGCTCTACCTCGGGACTCGAACTAACTATTGTTAAAAAATAACGTCCGACAGCTGTATCAGTATTCAAATCAATACCAGTATACGAATCACGCATAACATTTTCCTTGTACACTGCACCACCCCAAAGGGTAACTTTCATACTCTGGCTTCCTCAAATCAACCAGAAATACGTTTTTGAGGCCTAAAGTGAAATTTGTTTTTAAAATAATCTGGGATCCAGCGGGATTCCAACCCGCAACCTTCGGGTCAGAAGACAGGCGTCTTCCTAACCAGGCTTCGGAGTTTAACCCAAAACTTCCACGTAGAAGATCAACTAGACTAAGAATGACATCATTCTTAACCATAAAAATATGCCCTTAATTCTATTTAATACAAATGTTTTGTACAAAAAAAAAACACTGAATAAATGTAAATTGGCTGTAAAAGGAAACGAAAATAAATATACCCTTCTGTGTTATGTTCTGTGTAATTATCATTGTTATATGATCCTTTTCAGAAATTGGAAAAGTTACCTTTATTGTTATTAATAACACAAGCTACAAAATAATATTATTATAAACTAGGGATTTCCCTGAAAATATAACCGTCTGCTCTACAAAATAATTTTCAAAACAACTATTCCAACCTTTTTTCAGTCAAATCAGTTTTTCAGAAAAATCTTCTTACAAATTAAAGTAAATATATAATATTGTATTATACTTTATATATTATTTACACTTATAGTTGTTGGCTTGTTGGGGTTTAAAAGTATTGTTATTAGTTAAGGAAAAAAACTTTTTTTCCGGGTAATGTTAAGTAAAAAAAAACACATTTTACTTAACAAATTGCAATATCACTTTCGTTGTATAAAGTACAACCTGAATTATTGCCATATATTGTAGTAATATCTTTCAACATTTTTTTTTAAAGAATATATGCAACCGAAGTCATAGGTATCCGTATAATCTCGAATACTAGGCGGAAAAAGTGCCTGTGTCGTTCGAGGGGAGTTCGAACCGACGACCTTCTACACGGAAGTCCAGTGCGTTACCGCGCGACCATGTACCTCACATTATACATTAAGTTTTAGACTTTTGAATTGAAAACTAAACCTTGAACCTTTTTCAAAAATAATCTGGGTCTAAATTGGAATCGAACCCCTAGCCACCGGGTTATTAGACAAACATTTTACCAAATAGGCCATGGATGTCGTGTTACTAATGGACTTAATTTTATAACAATCGCCGAATGTGATGAATAATAAAAATATATTTTATACATGCATACCATCTAACATTTTCCTGTTAGGGTAGGCAAAAAGAATAGAGCATCAAACGTTTCAATCCTGAATCTTGCCTCGCTTCCTAGACATCTATATATTTTCTTACACAACTTATGTTAGTCTTATTTATTAATTTTTCTTTTTTCAAAATTTCATCAATTCAAACCATATGGTCAATAGTCCTCTACTACGAATGCTTGAATTATAAATGAATTTAGTCAGTCTTTGGTGGTCACCTATTCGTACAACATGTGCAAACGAGATCGATCAATAATTTGAATACCATGTAACTAGCGTTATTTACTTTTGTCTGGTCGGTTGGAAGAGATTTCCACCTGGCAATACCCCGCCAGATTGTATTTTTAACAATGAAGTATTAATAAATAAATAAATAAGTATAAAGTGGTATCATGCATGTTGTTAATATCTTTATCAGGTTAAATTGTCGTACGTTTATAAAGAAACATACAAATGAGTGAACGGAATAGAAATGTGATACACGAGGAAAGAAATGTGTAAAAGGGAAAGAAAGGTGAGTAATGAAATATTGGAACAAATTGAGGAATTCTGCTATTTGGGTAGTATTTTTGGAAGGTGAGAGAAAGATAAAGAGAGATATTGGGCGGCATATAACGGTAGGATATAAAGTTAATGGGGCACTAAAACATATACACTTGAATTGGACAGTATTAAAATCTGCTAAGCTAATGATAGTCTACAACAGTATTTCGATGCCAACTTGTATGTATGGAAGTGAAACGTAGATGTGGAAAAACGCTGATAGGAGATTAAATATTGTAGAAATGTGTATACTAAGAAGATTGCATAGGGTGAAAACGTATGACATAATATGGAATGAAATTATAAGGGATGAATTTGAATGGCTAATGTGTTGAGTAAGATAAAGAAGATTCCTTTGAGATGGTTTGTGCTTGTAGAAAAAAATGAATAAAGAAAGACTAACAAAATGAATAATCAGTGCAAATGTGACTGAAAAGCGTGTCAAAAGAAAATCAAGAAAAGTATGGTAGAATTAAGTAAATTATATTTTGAAAGGAGTTGTACTCGTATAAGATGTATGGATGTAGATAAGGCAAAATATGTGTGTCGTGATAGGAAATGCTGGCGCTCTGTCTTCCATACCTACTCCGACAGGGAGAAGGCGTGATGGTTCGTATGTATATATTTCAATTACGAATCCCTGTTTGTAATAAAGGTTTTAGCTTACTTTGCGAGAAACGTTGGTCAAAAGCATGAAATATTAGATTATCATTTTACATTTAGGGTAAGCGTAGAGGTTGGATCTGTAGATCCAGAATTAATTACAACAGATCCATTACAGACTGACCGAGGGGTTTCCTAGATAAAATCACAATATTATCTTACGTTGCTTATTCAAGGCTTAATTCAATTTTGAGAAGAATAAATACCCTTGTCTGCGATACCTTAAGGTGAGATGACCTTAACTAGAATTTGATAGGAATACCTTTGTATCAATTTACAACTAAATGAGAAAAAGGTTTAATATTCATTTATCAGTGACCTTCGATTTAATCTCAAAAGTTTCCTTTACGTTAATGTTGAACTCTGGTGTTTAACGGTTTGGTATCAATTTAACGATTTACGGTTTGGTTTGGAATTTTAGAGATTATTAGTACATAAAAATAAAAAAAAACAATGTTTTCAATAAATAGACGATAATATGACTTTCAAAGTTTAAGTAATTAAAAATGACACGGCATTTTTAACTAACCACCTTTACCTTGTTGGTTAGATATTTAATTTCTAGGCCGCAGGTTGCTAGTTCAATTCCCCATGGTACCAAATTAAAGTAAAATGAGTTTGTCTGGTAATAATACTTGTCCGCTACGATCGATCCCTTTACATGCGGAAGTATTATCAACACGTCCCTTCATGAACCGCTAGTTCCGTGTCTACTTCAATGGTTTTAATAATAATAAAATATAAATTTACAAGTGTATGGTACTATTTAGAGCGCAGACTATCATTTAGGGCGCTCTTATTCGGGATTCGAACCATTATTATTGACGAATTGTAAATATTACTAAAAGTATTGTATAAACTTGGTGCTTGCAGCTATTAAGTTGGATACATCCCAACATCTGTAAATGATTAAAGAATTCATTGTACTTTTTTTTATATGTTAGTTGTTCTATGAGAGCAAGCGAGAGATGTTGTATAGATGCGTTTGAAATTAGGTGATGGAGAATGATTTTACGAATTCTATGAACAGCAAGGCCAACTAACGCCTCCATTATCGAAGAACTGATAATCATCGACAGATTGTCGACAATATACCTTCGACGAGTTCTCCGATTCTTTGAGCACATTGCTCTTGACTAAGGAGAGAGTTTGAAGAGGTTTGTGGTTACTAGAAGCGTGGAAGGACGATACACAAGAGAAAGACTCCCAACGCTTTGGACTGACCAAATAAGACACGCAACTAAACTACCCTTAACAACTGCTCTCCGAGTCATGGAATAGTCAGGAGCTATACGATATCATAGATACATATGTTCTAAAATCGAAGGTTCGATTTCACGACCATCAATTTATTTAAATTGCCAATTTGAATATATTGAAGGGTACTCTGCCCTCATAAGCAATAACGCAGCTAATGGCAAAAGTTAAGTTTTGAGAAAACTGCACTTTTATGTTTTTCATTGCTGCTTAAAAATGTCGTGATTCATAAACAAAAAAACAGTAAAATGTGATTCATAAGCAAAAATGCAGTAAGCGCATCGGCACCTGCTGTCTTTTTGCTTATGAATCAATCACATTTTATTGTTTTTTTTTGCTTAGAAAAACCTAGTATTTTGTAAAATTAAAAAATACATTATGTTGAAATAAATGGTTTTCTGTATTTTTTTAATGGATTTGATATTTTGTATGAATTTGAATTTGATATGGAATATTGTCTCATACTTAGTTAAATTTCTGATTTTTTCCCGTTAGCTGCGTTTTTTATTATGACGGCAGTAATAAGACAGCATAGATAACAATGTTCTAAAATCGAAGGTTCGATTTCACGAATTTGAATATATTGAAGGGTATTATACAAAAGAAAAACAAGTATGTTAGGTTATCGACAATATGGAATCCCATTTAAGACTCATGTGTTAAGTTCGTATTTTATTTACCACCATCGAAATCTTTCTTGGAAAAATAAAGACATAACGTTTGTAAAAGTAAAAATACAAAAATAAAGACACATTAAAGTAATTTATATTTAATTCGTCATACATAAAGTTATTCATATTTAATTCGTCATCTTCAAAACGTTTCTTGCGAATTAAAGAACGACACATAAAGTTATTCGTTCGTGTTCAGAATTGTTAGACAACCTTCCGATATTCATTAATGTAGATTCGAGCTTGGTAAACAAGGGCTGTAATACAAGCCAAAGTCAATTATACGATATACAAATCAAAATTACTGCTGATAGAGACTGCGGCTACCCATTTAACTTGATTACAGAAAGGGGCTGGTGGAGGGTTGCCATAGATTAAATAATTATCGTGAAAGATATTAGACGGAACACGAAATGGGATATCAATTGTATTTGAGGGAGAGAGAGAGAGTGAAACATTAATTACAAAGCCGAAATGTTCTTCATGACACATAAGAGTGTGTTGGTGCCCACCTTGACGTACGGTAGAGAAAAAGGATTTGAGTGAAATTAATACCGAAACAAATTTTTTTTATGTGATGAACTTTTGTGCGTTTATGTTCACTCCAAGTGAATTTAGAATCTTCAGCAGACAAAAAGCTTTGTTATTTAAATTTTGATAGCACGCTGTTTTCCTGTTGGGCTGCATCAAGGTGGGTACCCGTTCAATATTATGTATTGTCATTTACTAATATTAAAATTGGTGCCACAAAATAAAGGATTGAAGTTGTGTGAAGAAATACACCAGCATTTGTTTTGTACAACTCGCATCTTATGTCCTGGATATCTTGACTATCTAAAAAAAATAATTCTTTATTATTATTTTAATATGCGTCTCCAATAATGATTTATCTATTATCTCACTTTTCCTAACTCTGTCATCAATTGCTTCTGTGGCCTAGATGGTTAGACTCCTGTTTACTATACTCAATAAAATGTAGCATGGTCCCTGTTACGTTTGAAATGTCATGTTTCAAAAGAATGGGGTAAAATCGTTTTTTTTACAAATCGAATCGTTTTTTTATAAATCGAAAATTTTTTTTTCTCTAAACTGACGTTTTAATTCCTATTTTTCATTATACTGACTTTCTAATGTATTGTATTATTTGTATATATCTTTAAATAGGCCAAGATCTACAATAAATAATACTAATAACGAACATTTAATTTTATTGTATGTATAAAAAAAAATCGAAAATCCAACTATCGTATACCCCATCCCTAGCCAATGCGGACTAACGTAGTAACTTTTGACGAACGTCGCCAAATATTATTTGATTTTAACAAATTTACATATTTTTGCTAATTTGTAACACGATGTATTAATTTGTCATTATTGTTAGTTTTATGTAATGTATTTACCTAAATAACTTGCTATTTATTAGAATCGAGGCTTATATTAAAGTTGATAAAATAATTAAAATTACTGAACGTCGTTACAAGGTTGTATTGGGGCAAATTTGTGAAACGTCACAGGGATCATGCTACATTTTCTTTAGTATAATTTGAGTGATTTGAGTTCAATTTCCGTTTGTATACAGATTTTCTAAAAAGGTTTCAGGTTGGTTTTTACTTAAGGCTCGCTAAACACCTTTTTGGTCGGTTAATAATACTTAGTTCCATTATATATCGTTCGGCGCATTACTATTCATTCTATTATCACTCGTTTCAAATTAAAACTGTTTGATTCCTCATTTGTTATAAATTATCTGAAAATACAATATTTATCGAGTATTTTCATAAAAACAATTAAAAATATATCAAATATTAGAATTCTGATACAAAAGTTGAATAAATAATCTTATTAAAGCAGAATTCATATCAATACATTTAAGACTTCTTTTAATAACTAAATTCTAAGAGTTTGGAGGTGTTACAAAAGTCTTTACTGATGAATTTGTAAGACTTCAAAGTGACTGAAAGTTTCATGCGGATTATTGCCCTGTATACATCTATGTTGTGACAAGGATCGATAATCCTCTTAAAAGCCTACTTTCCCCTTTGTAGTGTACTTTTGAGCTTCTTGAACGTGAGACTTTCTTTAAGTTGTCGAAAATACGACGGGAGAGAGGGGAGGATTGAGGTAGAGGAGGACTTGGACGGAAATATCTCTCAGAAAGGTGTAAAATAAATGTTTATTTCATTATAACTGCGAAGTTGTTTCTCTAAAAAATATATGATTCATTTAACATAAGTAAATCAAAAGTTTTTTGTTTCATGATGCCAGAAAGTGTAGTTTCATACGAGTTTATATTTATTTAGTACTTCCATGCTTAAGGGGGTGTTCTACTCTAGAGGCGTGAATTTCAGGCGTTTTTTTTCAGACTTAATAAAAAAAATTATTTTGAATGTATATTTTTTACAGTTTGTTTATTGGTGATTCGAGAATGTACAAAAACCTTTAAAAAAAAGTTGAAAATTCAAGATGTTATCAGCTGTTATATCTTATCGTAAAAAAGGGGTGAGGTGGTCGACATGATTTAAACCTTTTCATAAATCCGTAACCAACATCATACAAAGTTTCTTGATAAGAAATAATGTCGTTATAGTTTTTTTTTGGTCTGGCGAGTTTATTGCCATGTGGCAATCTTTTCCAACCAACCAGAAATATGTTTTAATGGACCCTAAATGAAAACCAGACTGGAATTCCATTTAAAAAAATGTGGATTACAGCGTGGATCGAACCCGCGACCTCCGGATCGTCAGAAAAACGTCTTGCCACCAGGCCACGGAGGTTGTCAAAGAGATATTTGGCACGAAAGAGAAAAAAATATCGTAAAATAGCGGCTGTCTGAAATTTTTTACCCTTTTTTCAAAAATAAAAAAAAAATAGTTTTGAATTTTCCAACGTAGGGATAATATGAAAACATTTATCGAAATTTCATACCAAATTTGAAGGCAATCGGTTGGATAGAACTTGAGATTTTATGTCGACCAGGTTGAAAAAAGTAGTTTCGAGAAAAACGCATTTAATGTTTTGAGATTATTGTCCGAGTCATTCCGGTGCCTCATTTATACCTATAACTTCGTAAATATTGAGATTTTTTAAAATTCCTTTTGAGAACATGCTCTTAAAGGTCTAAACTTTAAGAATATGCAAACAACGATTTTTTCAAATTTCTAGAGTACAATTAGACTTAATGGTCTAGTGGATTTGTGCATTGCAAATTATTTCCATAAACTCTGATTTGTTTCGTATTATTCATGGGAAAGATTGCTATATCGAAGTAAGGACAGTTCTGAAAAAAAACAAATATATCTCACGAATTCTGAAAATTTGTCTTGTAAAAGCTTAAGACCTAATTGTATCTAAGAATGAATGTTGCGAAATTTAAAGTATTGGCGATAGAAAAGTGTGAAAGAAAGTAGAAAGTAAATGCGACACATGAATAATGAAATATTGGAGAAAGTTGAAGAATTGTGCTATTTAGGTACAATAGTATTTTCTCAGATAATGGAAGAGTTATGGTTTCTCAGATGATGGTGGGATAAGAATAGCGTATAGTGATAGTAAACAAAGTCAATGGGGCACTAAAATATTTATACTCGAACTGGTCAGTATCAAAATCTGCTAAGATGGCAATAATAGTATTTTGGTACCGAATAAATGTTGTAATATGTTTTATGATAAGAATACATAGTGTTTGTGATTGTATTTTGATTTCAACGTTATTGTATGTGAGAAAAGTTGAACGTGGAAAAGGAGCCGTTTAAATGTTGTAAAAATGCGTGCTTTAAGACGAAAACATGGAGTGACAACGTCTGAAGAATACAGAATAAATTGATTAGGGATGAAAGTGAACTAAAGGTTAATGTATTGTGTAAGATGAAGAAGAGCACGCTGAAATCGTTCGGACATATGGAATGAATTGATGAAGAAAGACTACTAAAAATATATATTGTGTTAATGGGAGTGGAAAGCGTGTGAGACGAAGACCAGGGAAATCATGGTGGAATCAAGTGAATGGTATTCTTAAAGAAGAAAACGTAGAAAGTGAGAACATAACAGAAAAACAGATTCACGGAATTTGGCTTCAATTATTTATGAACTGGACAACAATTTCGAAGTTTATTCATTGAATCGTCGTTTGTCTTCATTCTTATGATGAACCTATATCATAGCTTTTCCCTTGGGTCTCCGTTCGGTTTTATCTGCCTGTCTGGTGCCAAATATCTCCATTGAGGACCCTTAATATATTTTATATCATCCGACCATCAAGTCTTCGGTCTATCAATAATTCTATATCCTGCTTTGGGTCACATTTTTAATCATATTTTGGTCCAGCGGTTATCCTCTCATTTCATCGCTCGCTATATACAATTAAATTAAGTAATGATAACGTTCAAAATATATAGTGTAATAGAATGAACGATATTTTTTAATTAAGTTTTTAATTAAGTTGTTGAATGAATTGACTTAATGATATTTTGAAAGAAGGGAATGTAAAAAGTCAAAGAAATCGTAGGAGTTGTATAAGAAGGTGCATGAATGAAGAAGAAGCGAAGTCGAAACAATAAAGTATGGTATTTTATCTTCTCTGCTTACCCAGACAGGAGAATGGCGTGATGATATGTATATAAAGGGTGTTTTTTGGGTGTGATAGGATTTTGAATTAGCCGCCAAGATCGTGCGATTTAACGCCTCTGGATTATTTTCTTTGGGGTTATGTTAAATCACAGGTTTACACCAACAAACCCAAGACTCTTGATGAACTTGAGGCCAACATTTGTTGTGTTATTTGCGCCATACAGCCGGAAATGCTCCACCGAGTCATCGACAATGGCATGATCGAATTGGCCAGTATAAAAGAAGCCGTGGAAGTCATTTGAAGGATATTTTGTTCAAATCATTAACGGTATAAAATATTCTTTCAAATTAAACCTTCAGATTCATTTTTGGTTTATTAGTTATTGTTTTATTTTATTTTAAAGTTCTATCATTCTTAATGGGAAACCCATCTTATGATGTGTACATAAGAGGTACATAAGAGCCAGTCACGGTCAACATATGAATGAAATTATCTTCAAACAATAATTGTCATTAAACGACTTATTAATTGAATTCAAATACACACCCATTTAAATAATTTACATATGTTTTATTTCAAAAACAAATCCTATCACACCCAACAAAAAATACCCTATATTATAATATGCCTAGATAAATAAAAAAAAATTCTGAGAGAAATGAAAGTGTAAATTTTTTAATATTTTTTTTATTTGTATTTTTATTTATTATTTATTTATTATTACGCATGACAAGAAATATACATAATTTGCAAAAAACAACAGGTAATGTAATTTGGACATACATTTTTAATGGATCTGGGTTTGCTGCCTTTCATTTGTCGTATCCCCAGTAAACTAGGCTTTTGCCTGTATCTCACTGAGGATATTTAAACTATTGATATATTTAAACTACAACATATTTATACTATTGATTCAGAAAATATTTATAAGTATAGGTTCCCTTCAACATATTTAAACTATTGATTCAGAAAAAAATAAGAGTGTGACCAGAATATAGCGTTGAAGTAACAACACTCGTACACGTCTGGTACTTGTGAGTATTGATAACAAGTTATACCAGATTGGGGCATTTTTTTCATATTATTTTTTTGGTTACCATCAGGAATCGAACTTGAAACTTATTGGTGGAATTCAAGCGTCAAATTCACGTCTGAAATATCTGAATTCGTTAAAATAATCGTGTTACTGAAATTAATTTGCAACTGTGCTACTTTATGACCCGTGATCGCTAATCTTGTCTATGATTGGTTAAATCACTTTCAAAGGTTATCAAGATCAATAAATTTAAGTTAAGTTAGTACTTAATTTATATCTGTATCAGCAACCATAGAAAATACTTCCATTTCAGTTGTACTGTATACGTTCGAGACACCTGGATTTCATCGCTTTCTGTAAACATTGAAGCCTTCCAGCACTCAAAAATTGTTCACCTAACAACCGAGCAGCACATGTAATTTTTTATGTTTTTTTTTCGCTCTAAATAAGTTCTTATAATAAATAGCTTTGTAGTAAGTTGACTACTATAGTATATCAAAAATAATTTAAATGAAAAAATCGACTTGAACGTGTTCTAGCTCGTATGTCAAATATGTGTTGAGCAATTAATTTTAGATTATCTTCTCATTTGAGAGTTTGAATTCATTAGCCATTCGTTGATATTGCTTGTGTTATACGAACTAATTAGTTAGAAAATCCTCACTGACTATTTTTGGCCGAAAAATATTGGTTGTAGTGAAAAAAAAAACAGGTGCGTGAGACTCTCGCGCGGTAGAAGTGAAACTTCTTAGCTCCTAGGAAAAGTTGATTTTATTAATTGCTTTTTTTCCATTTGTTAACGATTTTTTTTTAGGATTAGGAAATGGTTATGTGGAATTTAATTCAAGAAAATCTCTCTTAATTAAATAAAAAAAAATATATATTTTAATTTTTAATAATAAATAATAATAATTTAAAAAATAAATCATAATTTTAAAAATAATATAATACACTTATTGATATTTAATTTATATTTTTTTATATTAAATAAATTAATATTTTTATTGTATGTTATTATTAATTATTAAATTTATTATTTTTAAATAATAATATATTAATTATTATATTATTAATAATATTATTATATTATATTATTCATTAAATATATTATAATTAATTATAATATAATAATAATATAATTATTAACATATACTATATTATTATATTGTAATTATATATTAAATACAAATTATGTACAATATTCAATAAAAATTAAAATAAACATTAAATAAAATAATTTAATATAAAATAAAATTAATAATTATTAAATATAGATAATAATATATAGCAAAAACTAATATTTTTTTTATCTTTAATAATAAATAATAATAATATTAATAATAATATAATACACTTAATAATATTAATTATTATTCATAATAAATAATTAATAATGTTAAAATAATTAAAAATAATTTATAAATAAATAAAATATTTAATAATAATGAATAATAATTTAATAATAATATAATACACCGTTTCACTTTTCGTGACGTTCAGGCCAATTTGCTCTACCTCGCCAATATAAGTTTCACTTCAAAAATTATTTCGTTGAAACGGAATAGGTTTAACATATTATTTTATATACACTCGTTCTATGCATTAAAAATATTCGTTATTTCGGTATGAGTTACAATGAGATTCGACCTGTAAAAAAACGCATCGATTTCATATTATAGTTTAAATAATTTTTAATTTGAAAGCAAAATCGACGCACACTTCTTCGTATCGGGTAAACTAAATCTGCATTCGCGTATAGAAAAATCCTTTCTTTTCTCTACCTTCCAATAAATCTCATACGAGTGAATCAAGTAAAGGGGGCGGGTGCAGTAAATAAAATAAAAGATCGGCTCTGATGAAGATGGATTCGCTCATTCTTATGTGTGGGAGGCAAGGAGGGTAGCAGAGAAAAGAGGTGGGTGTTACAAAGAATCAGATATTGTGTGAGTAGAACGGGGAAGAAAGCATTCGATACAAAAGAGAAACAGCGGAAAAGGTGAACTAGCCCCGAGTATATTGTTTCCACTTTTTACTTGAATAAATAATAAAAGCAAGAAGAGTTGGCCTTTTGTCTCTGCTCTATGAGAATCAAGACATTAGAAGTATTTTTTTTTGTATGGACTGTTCAATGTTGTGTATCCTTTTGATCACCTAAAAAATAAAGCTCAATACAATAGCTTTATATAGTATATTTCAGGTATTTTTTTTTTGCTAAACTTCTATTTTTGCGGAATTTCTGAGTTTCGTTCATCTTGCTAGTTATGTGATGTCTTTTTATGAATGTCACCATGAAATGATAGCGTTTGTCAAACACCTTTCTTTATTAAGCCTAAAAAAATGCAATTTTAGCTTTAACAATGATGGTATTTAGTAAAGGTGTATTGTTGATATATTAAAAAAATTGAAAATATTGACCTTTTCCCGTTTGTACCTGTTTTTTTTTTATTTTTGTCTGGGTTACTCTATACCACTCTGTGAAATCTTTTTAGTTGGTAGAAAGAGATTTATTTATTTAATTAACGACACAGCAGTGTCTTTATATACAAATGAACATGTGACAGGTTATAAAGCACTCAAAATTATTGACAAATAATACAACTTTATCTTAAACTAACATGAAGATACAAAAAGCAGTAGTAATAATAAATTACAGTCATTGTTTTAAAATTATTTAATAATTATATGCATATTTAAGTTCAATATATGTTATCTATGTATACCACAAAATATTACCAAACTTCACCAAGATGACTTACGTAATTGTCGAAGACTTATTTTATAGAGGTAAAGAACTCAGATTTGTTTTTAGTGGAATGACGCATACATAGAACAAATATTGTTTTTTTTTGAGAATTTTGTGGGAATTTTATGGATAAATATTGAGATATAGTATAGAAAACACATTAGTAGACCTCATTAGTAGAACGAGATGCAAGTTGCTTTGCAGAATTAAAACCTTCATACATGTTGATGCAGGGTTACTCAACTCCAGAGGCAAAGTATTGTCCTTAATGTTTTGTTATATTACGTTATTTATATTAATAAAGGAGAGCACAAAGTTAGAAGCTCTTTCTAAATATTGTTGTTATATTCTGGCGAATACTATTATATACTTATATTAAAAATATCTAAATTATAGCAAAACTCGTTTCCAAGTCTTTGTATACGAATTGCTTGTAATAAACTCACCAGGATGTACTGTATACAAAAAAAATGTATAAAACACAATATTTTTCCACAAGTTCATGTTTTACTGTTATATATCAAAGTTGCCAATTGACATTATGAATTTAGCGAATTTGTATAATATTCCCTTTGGCTTTATTTCTATAATATTCCCTTTGGCTTTATTCCCTATAATTGCGCGCTTTGGAAACATATGTGATCTATTATAGTAAGATAGAAATCTAATTTATAAACTTTTTCAATTCACGTTGAAAAATTTTTTTTTCCAAAAAGTCTTAATTTCACCTAAAGTATTGTAAAAATATTGTATAACGCTTACGTTGTATATAAAAAAACCAGATGGGTATATTAACAAGTGGCAATTTCATCCAACCCACCGGAAATACGTAAATTAAACTTAAAGTAAAATCCAGACTGGCACTGTTATTAAAAAAAACTGGTTGTCAACGGCAATTGAATAAGTATATTCTGGTTGAAATGCAAGCGTTTTATCAAAACGGTTACGGGTGTTATCCTCATATTCAATTGGTTGGAAAATAATGTCACAAAGCAATAAACTGGTCTGATTGTATTGTATGCAACGAAATTGTGATATCGTGATATAATAAATAACTCGAATTGTGATATCGTGATATAATAAATAACTCGAATTGTGATATCATGTTATTATAAATAACTCAAATTGTGATATCGTGATATTACAAATAACTCGAATTCTGATATTGTGATATTATAAATAACTCAAATTGTGATATCGTGATATTACAAATAACTCGAATTGTGATATCGTGATATAATAAATAACTCGAATTGTGATATCATGTTATTATAAATAACTCAAATTGTGATATCGTGATATTACAAATAACTCGAATTCTGATATTGTGATATTATAAATAACTCAAATTGTGATATCGTGATATTACAAATAACTCGAATTGTGATATCGTGATATAATAAATAACTCGAATTGTGATATCATGATTTTACAAATAACTCGAATTCTGATATTGTGATATTATAAATAACTCAAATTGTGATATCGTGATATTACAAATAACTTGAATTGTGATATCGTGATATAATAAATAACTCGAATTGTGATATCGTGTTATTATAAATAACTCAAATTGTGATATCGTGATATTACAAATAACTCGAATTCTGATATTACAAATAGCTCGAATTATGATATCGTGATATTATAAAAAACTGAAATTGTGATATAGTGATATTATAAATAACTCAAATTGTGATATCATGATATTATAAATAACTCAAATTGTGATATCGTGATATTATAAATAACTCAAATCGCATTTGAAAAAAAAGGTTGTTTTACTACAAATCGATATCACCAAAAAAAAAACTGGCTCGTAAAAATCCACTGTGTTTGTACATAATTGATAACAATGTCAACACTATCTCGTAAGTCGTAAAAGCGGAGATTCTCTTTGCCTCCTCAATAAATATATGGAATAAATTTTAATGCATTAAAAAAAATTAACCTTAAGGAAGATTAAGGCTTTCTTTTTCTTTCTCTCTCGATTCCATACTGACATTGACGGTAATAATATTTACTTTTATCATTCACAAAATTTTCATCTCCATTTTTCTGTTTTTAAGAGTGTAAGGCGATTGAAAATTCTAGAGTTATTTGTTTTTTCTACTGTATAGAGATGGCCAATTGCCAACATTTTCAGAATTGTTTCAAATATTCAAGTTCGTAGCTTCCAATTCTCAGTTTTGACTAACACAGGTAAAATATCCACTTTGGTTTATATGTACTTATTAATTTTTCTGATTGAATTAACTATGATATTAAAATGTTATACTGACATAACCACTAACCAGAGGTTAATGGTTATGACAGTTAGTTAAATTTCATCGATAATGTATGAAGTCTATTGAGCCAAAGGATTAATTATAATGTTAGGTAATTTTATCGAATTTCTCGTTTATTTATTACTGCTTAATTTTTGCTAATGGCTTTAAGTAAAGGCGGCCCCCGACTTTCGCACATAATTGGTTCCTAAAAATGTGTGCGAATGTTCGAAAGTAGGGGGATGTAAAAAAAACATCAAAAATTCTATTGTTAAACATATATTTATCAATAATAATATGTATGTATAAAAAATATATTAAAAATATTTATTTATATGTATCAAAAATATATTTAAAATATATTAAAAATATTTAAAATATACATAATTAAGTTAACGAGGCGTGTTTAAGTGCTTTCAGGTGTTTTTTTTATAAACTTGTTAAGAGTTAGTTGAATACCACCCTTTTTTTCTTCTTTTCTTGATAAAGAGTTCTATAACATGCTGTGTCTTTCTCAATCACCCTACGTACTTTATATATACGTTCTCCATTGGGATCACATTCTTCCATGATAGTCACAAATTTGTCAAGATGCATGAAGGATTCATTCATATTTTTGTTTGTCAAAGTCTTGGCGATTTTATCAGCTTCTTCTTCCTCACTTTCATTGTGTATTTCATTTAACTCTTGTTGCTCAATTAAGTTTTCATTTGACAGAGGTACTGAGTGAGATTCAATTAACTCATTAACATCTTCGTTGTTGACGTCCAAGTTTAGTCCATTAATTGGGCTAACTATTAAATCTGTGATAGTTTTCGGAGTTTCTTCAGAATTTATAAAATCACTCATCATTTGTGGGCATAATTGTTTTCAGGAACCTTTCATTGTTGACTCTTTTATTTCAGCCCACGAGTCTCCAAAATTGTTTATTGCGATCCATATATTATAGTTCTTCCAAAAAAGTGGGAGCGACAGCATGAAAGCGAACATTTTTTGCATTATCGACAAAAATCTTTAAAAAATTGAATTTTCAAAAATGTGCGAAATAGCGAATTGTGCGAAAGTAGAATGTACGAAAGTCGAGGGCTGCCTGTATTTTTAATTATTTTTAGTTTCTTGTAAGATAATCACATACACACAAAACTTCGTGAAAAAATATCATACGAGTATAATAAGTAATGGGAACATTAGAGATGAATGTGGATCGAAAGACGATGCATTATTTAAGATAAAAAAAGAGCAAAGAGATTTTTTAGCCTCGTAGAAAATAGAAGTGAAAGATTTAAAAATATATATTATCTATAGAAGAAATAAATAAGAAACGAGAAGTTTGTGAAGATTAAGAAAAGCGTGGTACCGTCAAATAAAAAAAAATAGAAGAATTAAATGCTTTTATAATAAAATATTACGTATGCCGAGGCGTATAAACATAGAAAATAAAAGATATGTATCAGGATCAGATGAAATGGCGAGCTCTGCTCTCTGCCTACTCCAGTAGGAAAATGGCGGAAATGATGATTGTGTTTCTCAATTCATTGTTTTGTATGTAACTAACTAAAGACTTACTACGTCATTGGTGCCATTCAAACAGCGACTCAAAAAGTAGTATATTTCCCTTCAGTAACTGAGCGTGTTTTCTGATTTCCCCCATAATCTTTCTTCCTAATACTCCCTCCTATCTCCCAGCTATAGTTGAAATCATTATATTTACAATACATCGTCGAACGATTTTTTTTATCTCACGATTTTGTATTTTATTTTTCTTGTATAAAGCCTTAATGAAAATCTTTCATATAACACTGGAATTAAACATGTTAAAAAAACGGACTGATTGGAAGAGATTGCTTTTGGACAATAAACCCATCTTATTGTACTTTGTATGATGAAAGCGTTTAAATAAATACAATAACACAACTCAACTTACTTTTAAATCATGATTTGAATATTTCAATAAGGAATTCTACAAAGTTGGATCCAAAACGTTTGACAAATAATTATACTATGAGGGTTAAGTCCTTCTAGTATATAAACGTTCATATTACATTAGCGGTTCGTGGTTCTCAAGAGATTATCTTTGAAAATAGAGAAGAGCAGAAATCGATATAACAATAAATCCTCTTAAAAATAATCCTGGTTGCGCAAGAACGATTAACGTTAAGTTGAAGATTTACTTTCAAATCCAGAGAGATCTTTAATATGGAATAATAAAGAGAGATCTTAAATATGGAATAATAAGGAGAGAAATTATCATCTAAACCAGTCAGTGGAGTAGGAGAGTTAATTTTATATAATTCTTTCTTTACTTATATCGGATTAATATAAATAATAAATGAAACATCCTTTAAATACTTCCTATGTTAAGCGTAGCTTAATAAGACATACTTATAAAAAAATCTTCAAGAAATTGATAGTTTAAAAAAATAAACGCTTTTAATATGATTAACATGCGTACATCACGTCATTTGTAGGCATAGACGACGAAGTTTCAGACTCTTTCGACGCACAAAATTTGCTTTTTTTACATCAATATTCCTTCTCATACTACTAATGTGATATATCTGTCATTTTTCATGTCTTTTTTATTATTAATATAAAAATACATAAATAATATATTGGTATTTTTTATGAATTGATATTCAACAATTAATTTACTTAACTAATAATGACTAACTCGACAAACGTGAGATGCACGGTGGCGTAGTAGCTGGTAAATTTTCTGCTGGTCACACTCGGCTGGGCATGCTCAGTTTCTGCTGGGCATGCTCGGGTATAACTCCTTGAGCGTAAGAAGAGATCTGCGTCTCCTGGTATACGTTGTCAAACTCGTTCGAGGTGTTGTGAGCTGTCCAGCATTACTACAAAAATTAGCGTTGAATGTTCCTAACAATTATACTAGACTGCGCAGGCAAGAATTGTTCTCAATAATATACGCAAGAACGGGTCTTCCAGCCGCTATGCTTGTTGGAAGGGTCTTAACTGTATTGAACGGGACTGCTTGGGTTATTGACATATTTCATATCACATAACCAAAAGCAAAAGAAAGTTATCTTCTAAGATTGAGCGCGTTAGAAAGCACTCATCAACGTATTTAAGTGACTTTGAATATATGTGTGTATGTTTAAATGTATATGATATATGTATGCATACATATTACTTTTTATTTTAAATGTTAACATTTCTTGTATTTTTCAATGTAATTGGGCTAAGCCTGTTTTGAGAAAATAAATAATTAAAAATAAATAAATTTTCCACTTACTATTTGGTGTGGTGTATTAAATAAAAATCAGAGAAATCTTACAACTCCTACAATTTCTCTTTCTCTCCTTTCTTTCCTTCGAAATATAATTTAGTTCATGCAACCATACTTTCTTTGGTTTTCTTCTACCACGCGTTCTTCTCACATTTGTATTCTATGTGTGTTATTCAATGTATCAACATGAAATTTACATTTATACCCAATCACTTCATTCCGTATTCTATCACAAATTGTTACCGTATGTTTTTTTTTAATTACAGCATTTCTTCAACTTTTTCAGTTTATTTTTGAATCTATGATATGTTTCACTCTTATACATCAAAATTGATACTAAAATATTTTTGAGCACTATAAATATTAGCGGAATTTGATACTGCCTGTTCAAGTATACATATTTAAGTACCCTTTTTACTTTCTTCACTATCGCTTCATGCAATTCGATATCCCTCGTTACAATATCTGAAAGAATACTTCCTCTATAACAAAATTCCTCAATTCGCTCTAATCTTTTATTTCTCACTCATATATGGTATTTAATTTCCTAGCATACTTTTATATCACCATGTGATAATAAAGTATGATAGAAAGTTAAAGGTATTTTGCCAGTTATGTTTAATATTACCTTTTTTTACAATTATGAACTATTTTATTTGAAGCTTTATTTATAGGTGTGACAATTTAAGTAAAATATATATTTTTATGTATTGCGCTACCATTTAAACACATTATGATTTATTTATTTCAACTTTTTATTTCGACACATTGTGATTTAAGGGTTAATAATGTTCAATGAATGAAACGACCAAGTAAGTAAGACATTAAGTCATACTTATGATAAGGTTTAAATTTTGTTCGCCTTTTTCAATTCATTTTTTTTGTGAACCATACTGCAATATGTCTTAAAGCCTTCTGGAATTAATAAGGTAGACACCTTTAGTAAATTCATAGACGTTATAATTGATAGTTAATTGTTAAGTTAATTTTCAAGTAAATAAAACTTGTACGAAAGTGCAACATGTTGAAAATTCTCATTATTGGGTTAACCCAATAATGACAATGTGTCGAGAGTTCAACACAATAGATGACTTGAGTGTGGACATATCTGATTTAAAGTTGTCAGGGTGTAGAAGGTGGTGGTTAAGTAGAGGGTAAAAAAAGTGTATTAACCTGTTAGCATGATTGAACTGGGCATAAGAGGAATATTAGTAATTGGGATTCTTATCATTGGTGGTGTTTAAAATGATCTATTTTCTTGTGTATTCATTAAATAATCTCTTGTAAGTGTTTTTATCAAATAATAAAAAGTAATTCTTAGCTAAAAAATTGTAGAAGAATGTTATTTACATACAGCAAATTTTCAGGTTAATAACTACAAAATCCAAACGTCAAAAAAATATGTCAACATGATTACTGGAACATGTTGAAAACGTGTAAAAATAATATTTAAACTTTTGCGTGATTGCCGTGAATTTTTTAACTCCATCTGAACATCGAATCTTTGTTTATTATGAATGCGACGTCACAAAGTAACGAAGGATGAACTCCCCAAATGGGCTCCTCGTCTTGCGGCGACAAACCTGAGTGCAAAAAAATATAACGACGGATTTAAGGTCCGACGTTACTAGAGAAAGAAAATGACTTGCATCGTAGTAAATATATACTTTAAATGCAATTTAAGACTTGGAGTTCAAAAATATTCAGGAAGTTAAAAGTATTTTTACAGAAAATTTCGAATGTGGCAAAATAAACTTTGACACCATCAGATGTACCGATGTAAGGCTGGATGGAGATCCATTTCAAAACTATTGACTTGTATTTCATCCTAGCACCACAAAAGTAAATCAAAATAGATTTACAAAACTATTTCAAGGTATTAAAAAATAGCCATTGTTTAACAAGAATTTTCGCGTGTAGCACCCTCAAAATAGAAATCAAATAGCCGAAAGGAACCTCAGTTACATCTAGGCAAAAGAAAAACAACCCTTAAACTTCTACAGAGGGGTTGGCGGGTATCCGGCCAGCATAAAGGATGAAAGGATCTCTCTCCTGGAGACTTTTCGTTTACATTTTATGCCCTTCATCGCCTGCCCTGGTCGAGGGAGTCTTTTCAATGGGGCGATAAAAATAGCGCATTGCCTGCACTATGGGGGAAAGCTCTCCACTCAAAAACCACCCCTGATGTGTGAGTGTTTTGTTAAGCGATTTGGCCCAATGGCTATTTCAGAAGTCATCCAGATAAATCAAATGACGGTAATAAAGAGCGACGGGTGTATCGACGATAGTGTCAACAATTTTTATGGTGTTTTATCCTCTAGTAGTCGATATTATTCTTCATGCGTACAAATTATGTGAAATATTTGAAAAAAAAATATTATTTGGTGAAGAGTTAGTAGTCTACTATATAGAAATTGTAGAACTCTTCTAAATTGTAGAACTCTTCTATATTTGTCTGAAAAGTCAAGCATTGGATTAAAATCCACTGGAATAAGCACGCAATTCACAATTCATCATCACACGTGTTAGAACTAATGACGTGTGCAGGCAATGACACTTTCAAACGTAGTTTAAAATACTTTTTATGGGTAACGGAAGAGAAATCGTTTAGGCCGAGGCCACACCAAAATGCTTCGTTAGGTGCTAAGCTAGATTTTACGTGACTCGTATACTAGATGACTTCATGCCTGGCCACACCAAAGTGCTACGCACAAATTCATTTGACAGTTGGGAGCGGTTGAGTCAACACACGATGTCACTCTCAAAACTAACCAATTTCATTATAACTTACCATCTTTATTTACTTTCTGTGCAACTTCATTCCAAAGTGATTTTATTACAGGTACATTTTTCTATAATTTGTTCGATGGGTTCCACAAAGGCTCCCTTTTATACACAGCTGTTATTAAAACTTCCGCCATCTTGTATTCGAAGATTCACTCGATGACTAAACGTCATGCAACGTGGCGCGAAGCGTGCAGTGTGGCCACTGCGATAGTATGCGGTACGTTGGTTCGCTAGGATATGTCGCCCAACTCGCAACATAGCTCTAAGCATCAAGCGAGGCTCCTTCCTGTGTGGTCAAGGCCTTAGTAAAAAGTCAAGAGATGACTGGATAAATAACGACACACGAAGGACGTAGGATTTGATTTTTTAGCGAGAGTTTATGAAATAATATTAATATTATAATACATAAATTGGGCAATGATAATTTTGCTGTCTCGATCATATTTGAAGATACTTTTAGAAATGCCTTGAAAAATTCTTTCAGGGCGCGTGTTTGTTTATTTCAAACATAAATCCTGCGCCATTGCGTGATTCGTTGTTTTCTTACTTTTTCTTCTTATCGTTACCTTCTCTCTCTCAATCATTCCACGATCGCTAAGAAGTACGGTATAATTTTGATATTCTTTTGTATGTGCATTAAGTGAATGTATTATAAGAATATGTTTAATTTTTTTATGGTTCGGCCTTCGGTCTTCTGAGCCTTAGCCTGTCATATGCTTGTGTTATATGTATGGTAGGTAGTATTGGCCTTGGGTCTTCTGAGCCTTAGCCTGTCATATGCTTGTGTTATATATATGGTAGGTAGTATGCATATGATTTATTTTAGTTTTTCTGAGATTTTTTGCGTTTGAGGTATTTTTACATATTTTTTGTAACACTGATTTTGTATTCATGCACACTCCAATTTTTTAACTTAAAATTATTATTTTAACTATTTTCAATGGTCGATAAAAGACAGCACATTGTATTATTCTAAATAAATAAATAAATATTAAATTGTACAGTGGTTTGGGCACGTCGAACGAATCAATATAAAAAGACGAACAAAACAAATATAAAGCAAATTTAAATGGAAAACTTGTATAGGAACACCAAAGTAAATACGGCTCCATAAAGTAAATTATATTTTGAAAAAAAAAATAACGCAAGAATAAGAGAAATTGTAGGAGCCGTATGAGAAGGTGCATGAATGAGGAAGACGCGAAATATACGAGTATATATCGAGACAATAAAGTCTCCTGATGACCTCCGTGGCCAAGTTGGTAAAACGCTTGTCTCCCAAACTGGAGGTTTCGGGTTCTATTCCCGTTGAAATCCAGATTTATTTAAAAAGGATCATTAATTTTGTTTAACTGGTTTTCCCTTTAGGCCTCTGTAACATCTTTTTGGCTGGTTAGAAGATATTGCTACATGGAAATAAGCCCGCTAGGTTGTATACTGTAAACAACGAAAGTGTAAAAAATAGGATTCAAGTCTGGCTTTCATTTCAGGCCTCTTTAATATTTTTTTGGTTGTTTGGAAGACATAACCATATTGATGAAGGCCCGCCAGATTGTACTGAATACCAGTGTTGTCCAAACTTTTTGGATCGCGTACCCCTAAGACAGAAGAAATTTAAAGTACGACCTCCTGAGATACCACCCGACTGACAACATTATGCGAAAAGCGTAATCTCTACACTTAACTTACAAATATTTGCTGTCTGTTTCTTCTACGAGTGCCTGATAGTATCACCACTGTCAATTCCTCGTCTATTTGATTTTAATGATCGTGTAATTTAAAAATACAAGTTAGTATTCGTTCACCTTTAGAATTTATTATAATTTTTCTGTCCTTTGGCGTACCCCAAGTGTCGACTCGCGTACCCCCTGGGGTACGCATACCCTACTTTGCAGATCACTGCTGTATACAACGAAAGTGAAATGTAATACAAAATCTGGCACTCTATCTTCCCAGCCTACCCCACTAGGGTGATGGCGTGGTGGTATATATTAATAAATAACGTGTTTTTTTTGTCACTACGATATATTTGATAATCAAGGAGACAAAGGCAAAAATGTCGAAAAATTGTCATTGTATATTTTTAATAATAAAAATACATTTACCATAATATGCAAATTTTCCAGAAAATTGTTAGCCCTGTGCGATATTTATGTCTTGATTGCAACATAACCCAAGATATAAATTCCTACAAAATTATCATATAATATATAAACCCACTTTGGTGGGATCCTTCCCCATAGAGCTCCCGCGCAAGAATAAAATGAAACGTAAAACTGTCGAGTTACGGGCTATTATGAATAAAATTGCTATTCCAGTTTCAAAATTGCTCTTGTGGTCAACGAAATAACTGACAATAGCATAAATGGACACAAAATAAATGGAGAAATATGCAAATTTTAAATTACGCTTTTATAAGGAATTTCAATTACATTGTTTTACTTTTAATTCCAGTTATTTTCTTCTTCTTACTTTAATTTTAATACATCAAAATTAAAAAATGTCAACAAATTATTTTAGTATGAATATATCATAGTTTAACTTCAACAAATTAATCCAAATTTTTGTAAATTTTTCCTGTTTATTGATATTTTTTCTGTGGAGATTCGTGCAATGAGGAAAATTTGTTGTGTCAATGTTTGAAAGAAGTCGGAATGAAGACATCAGAAATGAATGGCTGGATAAAATAAATGTTTTAAGTGAGATAAACAAAAGGAGTTTTAAGATGGTTTGAACATGTGGAGAGAATGAATGATGAAATAATGACTAAACTAGTATACAAGTCAGAAGTGCTAGGTGCGAGTGGTAGAGGTAGTCCGAGCAAAACATGGCTGGATCAGATTTTGAAAAAGGGTAAAGTTCGAAGTATGAATAATAGAAGATTGTGGATGAAATAACTTGCCAATAATAATTCGCAACACTCATTTCAGAATGTATCGCAATACAGTACGAGTATCTTCTATTTCTTGCAAATTTCACCAATTCCCCTGTTCAAAATGTCTCTTTTAAATATTTTTTCTATATTTCACCTATCCCCCTGTTCAAAATGTATCTTTTCAATATTTCAACTATCCCCATGTTTAAAATGTATCTTTCCAATATTTCACCTATCCCCCTGTTCAAAGTGTATTTTTCCAATATTTTTTTTAATATTTCAATTATCCTCTTATTCAAAACATACCCTTTCAAAATTTCACCTATCCCCCTGCTAAAAAATTTTTTTTTCGACGTTTTCAAAATTTCACCTATGCTCTTGTTCAAAATGTATCTTTTCAAGAATTTACTCAATCCTTTTATATTTCTTTGTAATTCATTCACACAATACTTTTTCTTTATAACTCTATAATCAAAAATATTATTTTTTTATTACGCTTCTTAAACTCTTCTCTGAAAATCAGTTACCATGATGAATTCATATTAAATTTAAAAAAACATACAAAAATTAACAAAATACGCTGAAACAGAAATGTGATTAAGCTCACAAACGGTATAAGCCATAATTTTATTACTTTTGAATTCCTGGTTTACATCAACTGTCATAGGAAATTATTTTGGAACAAATCCCTCTGGGAAGAGAAACAAATATCCAATTATTTTTCCTCGTAAAAAATATGCGGAACCACAGGTTAATAAAATGGCATGAAAATATCTTTTGTAGTAACATTTATACTGAAAAATGTTTTTTGTAATTTTCAGCTGGCAACATACGAGTATGTCCAATAAATAATTCATCAGCATCACGTCATGTCCCTATCGGAGTAGACACATGGGATAGATCCTTGCTTCAATATATTCTGACACATATTTTTAAGTTTCTGCCAAATTTAAAGTCTTTGTTTTTATACTCATCTAATTTGTTGTTAAAAAAAGCACACACGCACACAACATGATAGGACTATGGAGATCCAGGGCCGTACACCATACAAAACATAAATAAAAAATAGCATTATATAGATTTCAATGAACACGCTTATATACTTACGAGTAATAAAATATGTTATGCCCCCTACCATCATATTGACAATTTAAAACACTTCTCATTCGAATCTGTCAACAAAAAGCAATGCATTTCTCTTTCTATATACTCGTATATGTGTTACATGCGTATGGCATAGTCAAGCGCTTTATAAGATCAAATTTGAATCCTTCAGCCATCTTTTGGCTTCAGTCGTCAGTTTGTTCATATCCTCCATCGCTTCGTGGAACCTGTGTTTAGGGCATTCTCTTATAATGTGGTGTAGGGTCTGAGCTGCAGCACCGCAATCACAACTGGGGCCATCGATGTAGCCCCATCTGTGGCGCTCGGCTGCACTTCTGCTGCAGTCTGTTCTAGCACAGTTCAGTGTTGCCCACTCTTTGCGGTCCAGCTCAAAAACCGCAATGCATTTTTTTGGACACAACTAACACGATGGTTAAAGTCTCGAAAATACTGTAATATTGGGCAATGTTTCTAGTAGGATACCAAAAGGTCACGCTCCATTTACGTTTCTAGTAGGAGACCAAAAGGACGTTACCAACTCTACCCTGTATGAGGCTTCACATCTGACGGAAAAATAATTAGTTAATTAAAGAAATATTGTGCTGCCCTCATCACGACCCTAACCCACGAGAATGATATAGAGAGAGAAAAAGAGGGAAACGAATTTTCCACTTTGACTGAAACACTAAATTAAATGTCAAATTAATTTTAAGCAATGAGAACAATATCAAATTTGATGAAATCATAGATAATAAACATAATATTTCATGAAATCATAAGTAATAAACATAATATGTCATGAAATCATAAGTAATAAACATAATATTTCATGAAATCATAAGTGATAAACATAATGTTTCTTCAGTACTCATAGTTTTATAATAATATATACATCATCTTCAACATCGATCCACTGCTGGATGAAGGTCTCCCCAAATTTACTCCAAATAGTTTTGTTTGTTGTTTGTTGATGCCATGTGATGTTTTTTGTTTGTTGATGCCATGTGATGCTGCCATGCTTCCTGATTTTATCTATCCAGCGTACATTCGGTCTTCTTCTGGACCTCTTTATGCCTCTTGGGTACCATAGGATTATTTCGGATGTCTATCGGGAGTTTGACATTCTGACTACGTGTCCTGCTCATTGCCACTTCATTTTCTTGCACACCTTTATAACGTCTTCTACCTTTGTTATAATTTGAATCCAGGTGTTTCGTTTACGGTCTCTTTTAGTATATCCCAACAAGCATCTCTCCATGCCCCTTTGTGCGGTCTGGAGCTTTTGTGTGTTCTTTACTGTGAGCGTCCATGTCTCGCAGCCATGCGTAAGTAATGGAATAATACACTGGTTGTAGACCTTTCGCTTCAAAGATATTGGGAGATTACTTTTGAAGATGTTGTTCAAACGTCCAAATGAGCTCCATGCTAGTTTTGTCCTTCGTGCTATTTCCTTCGATATGCGACCTACAAAGGAAAAAGTTGACCCAAATACACATATCCCTGGACAAGTTCAAGCGGCTTTCCATCTACAATTAATGGTTTTGGGGTAGCAAAGCTGTACATCATGTATTTGGTTTTTGATATATTAATTTTTAAACCAACTTCATTACTGACCTCTGCCAATTCTTGCAGTTGGTGCTGAAGATCATTCGGAGTTTGTGAGAATATAACGATATCGTCTGCAAATCTCAAATGGTTCAGGTATTTTCTATCAATCACCAGGCCTTTATTATTTCATTCCAGTTTACTAAAGACGTATTCAAGTGCAGCTGTGAATAATTTTGGGGCGATACACATATATGTTCTCATACGAGTATATTTGTCTAATATTTTCATTGTCTTGTCCTTATCGTTCTTCTATACGTTGAAGGTGTCATCACGGCTATTTTTACTTTGTCTGCAGCTTCTTTGAACAATATCTTAGAGCTACAGTGAAACCACTCTCCTAGGCTCTTTAGCCATAATTTTTATCTTTATCTTACACTTCGTTTTCTTTGAATCTTCTTCCCCTGCGATTTTCCTTGGATGTTGTTATATCTGTTATATCTCATGAAATACCCAAACAATTTTAATCTTCTCTTAAGGCAAATGAACACTTCTTTGTCTTTTTTCATAAGTGTGAGAACCTCTTTATTGCGCACTTCGTCGATCTAAGAAATATTCTTCTCCACGAGTATTTCAATATAATGCGAATCTATGTTATCCGGAAATCTGTTCCATATTTTACAGATGTATGTCGTAAGGAGAAAATTATCGTGACTAACTTAATTTTAAATATTCTTTATGCATATTATTTTGAAGGGTTATGGTTTAGCGATTTTTTACGGTCATTGTTCGACCAAATTGTTCAAGCGTTTTTTTTGGCGTCATTGTCAAGATGGAATAAAATTAGTTTTTCTTTCTTGAATCTTCGAAAAGACTATAGTTTCACTTTGTTGTGCCATGTTTTATGTAAAAGGAAAAATAATTAAATAAAACACTTATTTTATATTTTTGTGTTCACCACTGGTTTATTTTTGTGTTTACTACCGGTTTCGAAGACAACCGTCTTCATCGTCAGGTGAAGATAAACTTATCAGATAAAGATAAAGTTTACTTTCACCTGACAATGAAGACGGTTGTCTTCGAAACCGGTAGGAAACCCAAAAATAAACCAGTGGTGAACATAAAAATATAAAATAAGTGTTTTATTTACTTAGTTGGTTTTTTTTGGTGATTGGCGCTTTTTCAATATTGCAAAGAAAAAAAATCGAAAAAAAAAACAAATTGTAAATATGTAGTGTTGGCGATGATCTAGTAAGCGATCGTGTATATCAAATGTGGTTTAAAAAATCCGTAATTATAATATGACAGTCGAAAATGGTGTCCACTCTGGAAGGTCGGTTATCACCGACGATGATTGAATCAAGGCTTTGATCGAGAATTAACCGTGTTCTTAAACAAGAACACTTGCTGAGACACTCAAACTATCAAAAACCCTCCTCCACAAGCATTTGGTATAAATATAGCGTTAAAGTATGACCTATAAAGACGTAATTACTATTCGGACTACCCAACATATTTTTCATTTTATTATAAAGAATTAATATGCAATTTTATTGCAAGTGTTGAAAATATGATGAAGTGGCATGTAACAGACGAGAAAAATAGCGAGCTGGGGTCTCTTTTATATGGCAACATGTGAACATTTCCCCCGCCATCCCCCGAGAGAGCGGGAAAATCATAAACTGTTAAATTTAATATGGCGGCTTCGCGGAATGGGCGCCAGGCAGTTAAGGTTTAATAACGGGGCAAGTAAGAAGCGTTTTCGGTTATTTCTAGTAGGTACCTATAACTGGATGGCCTATTTGACTCCTGACTTTATTTCGAGGTTATATTGACAGTAGCCCGTGTTGAAAATAAAATCTGCATATACTTTCAAGGATCGAAATAAAAATGAGTTGGAAAACAATTAATTTTATTATCGAATTTATGTACTAACATACATACAGTAACGGCGGTAAGTAATACAAGTCGGGCTTAAGAAAGAGACTGTTGGCCATAATCGGCTTACTTCGGCTTTTTAGAGCGTCGTTTCTGTCATCCCTACACGTGTTCCGTCGCGATTTGTCAGTCGTTGTCAAGCGATAGAGACGACGCTCTACAAAGCCGAAGACAGCCGATTATGGCCGACAGTCTCTTTGTTAGGCCCGATGTGTATTACTTATCGCCGGGTACTTGTACTATCACACCGTCTCCCTACCGAGTTAACTAGAGCGGACAAATCGTCAACTTTCTAATAGCAAACAAAATATTTAGACTTTTTTACATGTACGAGGGTCATCCAGAAAGTAAGGTTACAACATTTATGTACGTTTTACTCCATCGGAAGAATTTACTGTGACTGAACAAAATGGCCGATAAACACGCGGGACCAAACAAACTGACCGTTAGGATCCCCCCTACACGCTAGTTGCCCCAACTTTGAAACAAAAAATTTCTCCCAGCCTCAGGAGCCCTTGTAACCTTAGTTTCTGGATGACCCTCGTATATCCCATTTTCATTAAACTCTTATTTGCTTTTTTCTGAATTGAAATTTTTTTTCTGTCTAAATATCATATACTTGATTCTCCTACACTTTCCTTGGTATTCCTACACCATGTCTTACACTTATATTCGAACTAAATATTTATTTTGTTAGTCTTTTTTCGCAGATCTCTTACATCATCTTTAATTGATCTTCTTAATCTTATTCAACACAACAGTATTAGGCTCATATTCATCCCTTATCGCTTCATTCCTTATTTTTCCACAAATTACCACCCCATGTATTATTTTAAATGCATGCATTTTAAATATATATGATACATATGCGGGAAAGTACCTCATTGAATGGTCACAGCCACTATGTTCCTATCCTTATACTCAACTTTTATGTATTTATTTGGTTGAAATTGTAATCTGCAAATAATAGCGAGCTGGAGTCCTGAAAACTGTTGAGGACACTTGCTCTGTATATAGCAGTTAAGTAATTGTTTTTTTATTATTAATTTATTTATTTATATAAATACACGGTATAATGTATCTTTTAACAAAAAATATTGTACAATATAAAAATAAAATTGTTAGTAGTGCGTGCTCAAAACATTTGGAACACCTTAATATTATTATAGAAATCAGTTAATTAATAATCAGTACACTGATTTTTATGACACTATTTAGTGACATAAGCCACACATATATGGCACAGTTAAGTAATCTAATCCACTCATTTATGGTACGGTTTAGTTATCTAAGCCACTCATCAACGACGCGGTCTAGTGATTTAAGCCATTTATTATAAATCGAGCTTAACACATTTAGAAGGATTTAATATTATTATAGAAATCAGTTAATTAATTATTATATCAGCACACTGATTTTCATGACACTATTTAGTGATCTAAGTCACATGTATATGGCACGGTTAAGTAATCTAAGCCACTCATTTATGGTACGGTTTAGTTATCTAAGCCACTAATCTACGACACGATTTAGTGATTTAAGTAATTTATTATTAATCGTGCTCAACACATTGAGAAGGATTTAATATTATTATAGAAATCAGTTAATTAATAATTATATCAGTACACTGATTTTCATGACACTATTTAATGACATAAGACACACATGTATATGGCACGGTTAAGTAATCTAAGCCGCTCATTTATGGCACGGTTTAGTTATCTAAGCCACTCATCTACGACGCGGTCTAGTGATTTAAGCAATTTATTATTAATCGTGTTCAACACATTGAGAAGGATTTAATATTATTATAGAAATCAGTTAATTAATAATTATAACAGTACACTGATTTTCATGACACTATTTAATGAGATAAGACACACATGTATATGGCACGGTTAAGTAATCTAAGCCACTCATTTATGGTACGGTTTAGTTATCTAAGCCACTAATCTACGACACGATTTAGTGATTTAAGTAATTTATTATTAATCGTGCTCAACACATTTAGAAGGATTAAATATTATTATAGAAATTAGTTGATTAATAATTATATCAATTAACTGATTTTTATGACACTATTTAGTGACATAAGACACACATATATGGCACGGTTAAGTAATCTAAGCCACTCATTTATGGTACGGTTTAGTTATCTAAGCCACTAATCTACGACACGATTTAGTGATTTAAGTAATTTATTATTAATCGTGCTCAACACATTTAGAAGGATTAAATATTATTATAGAAATTAGTTGATTAATAATTATATCAATTAACTGATTTTTATGACACTATTTAGTGACATAAGACACACATATATGGCACGGTTAAGTAATCTATGCCACTCATTTATGGAACGGTTTAGTTATCTAAGCCACTAATCTACGACACGATTTAGTGATTTAAGTAATTTATTATTAATCGTGTTCAACACATTTAGAAGGATTAAATATTATTATAGAAATTAGTTGATTAATAATTATATCAGTTAACTGATTTTTATGACACTATTTAGTGATCTAAGTCACATGTATATGGCACAGTTAAGTGATCTAAGCCACTCATTTATAGTACGGTTACGTTATCTAAGCCGCTCATCTACGGCACGATTAAGTGATTTAAGCAATTTATTATCAATCGAGCTCAACACATATAGAATGATTTAATATTATTATAGAAATCAGTTGATTAATAATAATATCAATTGACTGGTTTTTATGACACTATTTAGTGATCTAAGCCACATGTATACTCGTATGACACGGTTTAGCGATCTAAGCCATTAATCTACGGCACAGTTAAGTGATTTAAGCCACTCATCTCTGATACGATTTAGTGATTTAAGCCATTTATTATTAATCGTGCTCATCATATTTAGAAGGATTTAATATTATTATAGAAATCAGTTGATTAATAATTATATCAATTAACTGATTTTTATGACACTATTTAGTGATCTAAGTCACATGTATATGGCACGGTTTAGTGATCTAAGTCACTAATCTACGGCACGTTTAAGTGATTTAAGCCACTCATCCATGACACTGTTTATTGGTTTAAGCCACTCATCCGTGGCATTGTTTAGTTATCTAAGTCACCCATGCATTTGATTCGTACACTTGTTATCTACAGATAAACTTAACCAAACAAATAAATAAACTTTATTACAAATATTAGTAGAAAACGGGGAAAAAGGAAAAAATATCATTTACTTTCAAAGCGGTAAAGCATCAAATATGCTTTCTAGAAGTGAAAAAGTTTTTTAGGAGTTAATGTTTTAAAATGATATAAAGGGAATTGTGATAGAAGTGGGGTCATGGTCTTCAGTAATGAGAAAAAAACTCAGAAAAGAAAGTAACGATGTACACGGATGGTCTTTGCAAAACTGAAATTGATTTGAAAAACTCCTGTAGACGTTGCTCCTGCCATAAAAGTAAATTGTGGTGAAGTCCATAACCGTGATGCACAATAATGGGAGGGAAAGAAAATACGACGAGGAACTGCGAACAAACTTAACTAAAACATCCGCTGAATGAAAATTACCTCGGAGGGAAACTTTGTAAACCATGTCGCGGAAGTTTTCCTTGTCGTTAAAAACCAGCTTTTCCTTCAGGAATTTGAACAATTTTAGAGTAATTAAAATAAACAAAAAATTTAGATACTGAAACAGGACAGATCTTTATAATTTTTCAATCCTTAATATGGAATATTTTTAAGTAAGTTTTAAAAACAAGTTTCTTTTCTACAGTAAAATTTCAATTGTATCGATAATTGTCTGCCTCACATTATTAAATATATGGTTGGTGTATGCAGTGCTAGCTGTAATCATATTTAGAAGGACAATTTATATGGCGTCATTTAGAAAGCAGATAAGGGCTAATGTTTTTTTTTTTTTTCAATATCTAGATTACCTCCATAGTCTTTGGACCTTTGTGGATCTTTGAACGCTTGTTCTCATCCCGTAAGCATTGGAATTGATTCACGTCAGTACCCAAAAAAACAAATAAAACAAATTATTCTTAGTTTGATTTGAGAGATTGGAACTGTGAGTTCCGTACCTTCTGCAGTGGTTCTTAACCCGAAGATTCGATTATAGTGTTTTCTGATCACGACTTTCCAAATGCCCGTAGCGAAAATTTGAATATGTTGATGGATGAATATTTCAGCTGCATGTTTCAGTATTTTAATATTAACATGATGACCTATAGAACAGATATATGAATTTCAATTTCAAATGAAAATTTTATATAGGGCCGTTTAGAGAGTAAACATTTCTTAAGGGCGTTTTTATTCGGGACTTGAACCCACTATTATGAAACACAAATCGTCCATCAGCAATTCATATACCAAGTACTAAGTGACACCTCCTTATAAGGCCTTAATAGAAAGCCGAACTGAAATACATTTTTTTTATGATATATCTGGGTTTCATCGGGTTTGGACCCGCAACTTCCGGGTCAGAAGACAGGCTCTATACCAACAAGAAGAAAACAATTGGTTTTTTTTTTACTCTTAAAACGAAAATGTATACATGACCGAAGTCGTAGATATCTTTATACCCTCGAATACTTGATGGAAATGCCTGTGTCATTCGAGATGAGTAGCATAGTGCGGGGTTTGAACCGACGACCTTTCGCATGGTCCAGTGCGTTACCGTGCCTCATTATAAGATTACAGAATAAGATAACTTCGTCACCAACATTGTCTATACTAAAGAAAATGTACCATGGTCCCTGTGAAATTTCACAAATTTGTCCCAATACAACCTTGTGACGACGTTAAGTAATTTTAATTATTTTATCAGCTTTAATATAAACCTCGATTCTAATAAATAGCAAGTTTTTTAGGTAAATACATTACATAAAACTAACAATAATGACAAATTAATACATCTTGTTACAAATTAGCAAAAATATGGCAGTTTGTTAAAATCAAATAATAATTGGTGACGTTCGTCAAAAGTCACTACGTTAGTCTGCATTGGCTAGGGATGGGGTATACGATAATAGGATTTTTAATTTTTTATACATATGATTAAATGTTCGTAATTAGTATTAATTCATAGTGGATTTTGGCCTATTGAAATATAGATACAAATCACAATATATTAGAAAGTCAGTATAATGAAAATTAGGAATTAAAACGTCAGTTTAGAGAAAAACTATTTTTCGATTTATAAAAAAACGACTCGATTTGTAAAAAACAAACAATTTTATCCCATCCCTTTGAGACATGACATTTTAAACGTTACAGGGACCATGCTACATTTTCTTGAGTATAGTAAAAATGTCCTCTACATCCATAAAACGCAAGGCTTTTACATTATTATATACTTGTACTCTGTGGTTCGCCAATTCATTAAAATATAGTGAATTTATACAGTTGGAAATAAAAAAAAATAAAAAATTTGGGGAGAAATAAAAACCAATTTTATCGTTTTTAATTAGTTATGATATATTTTTTTAATACAACTCGTGGTAGAAAAGATACACTTTTAATAATATTTACTTTTCGAGTTTGGGCATGTGGTGGAATATTTTCTCTATTATTCAAGACATTAAATATAGTAATCGCGCATTTGTGAATTATTTAACAGTTTTTTTATCACAGAAATATTAACAAAATTTAAAAAACATGTTCATTATTTCAATTCATATGAAAACAATGAATATAAATTAAGAAAACAATTATTAAAAATGTTCGGATTAATAGAAACAAAGGCTTTGTGAAAATATATGAAATAAGTAGGTTTCAATATTAATGTAAATTCAATATTAATGTAAATTTATTGTAAATGTTGAGTTGTTTCATCGTCGTTGCTGGGCCTCGTAGTCGAGGATCCCCTCACCATTTCGACATCAATCCAGTTAGGAAATGAAGTTATACCATGGAGTTTGTTTAAGTGAGTGAGCTGCTGCACACCAGCAAACTCACTGGCCACGCAACACAGTTGTACTGGATCCGATAGCATAGAGATTTTCCATTCGTCGATTACAAATTTTCTCTGCGTCGATTACAAATTTTCCCTTACATTATCAAAAAAAAAAGTTGAATAAGGCAATACACAAAGTAAAAGTAATATAAAAACAACATAAGAGAAACACAACAAAATAATATGAATACCTTTTAAAGTAAAACACTGTTTAACTTAGTCCTTAATAAACGTCTTATCATTGTAAGTTTTAAACTATATTTTAAGCCATGAAATGATAAAATAATGAAAGAAATTATCATTAAACCTTTCATAATAAAACCCCTAAATGAAGCTGGGGTGCAAAAGTTGTGGGGGTTGAAATATCGTCATCAGTATTCATGGAATGACCAAAAGGTATTCACGTTGATTGCTCATTGGTTAACCGTTGTAAGGGAAGGTGGCCAATAATGTGCCATTAGGGGATTGTTCTCGATTTCCAAGTATTAAATTACCGATTTTAATTCACATTTTAACTATCAAATTGACTATCGTCATTATAGCTTCTTCTATATTAATTTTAAGTTTCTAAAGAGTAGGTGGGCTTAGTTGTGACTAAAGTTTCTATCATGTTTTTATTTTCTAAAATATATTAATATTTCTTGACTTTCTGCGTTAATATCTATCTACTTAACGTTATTGGTACCTATTTGAATTCTTAATCTTGTTATTGCCAAGGGTTAGTGTTGGTAGGTTGCTTAAGAATCGAGAGAGGAAATCTGAGATCTGACAAGAATTACGTTAAGAGATTTAGGAGATCTAAGACGCGGTGCTAAGTGAATAGTCATTTATCTGAAACGAAAAAGAGTCCCAGGTTGTTTTATTCACATTCAGGTCATTGAAGATTTTACTTATTAGTTGTGAAGAAATTGCTTCATAACAATAAATCCGTTAGGTTGTAGTGAATACAAAAATAAAATAATCAAAAAACATACAAATAGTTTCAGGGCCACGCTTTTAGGTAAAATAGTTTCAGAGCCGTGCTTTTAGATGAAATAGTTTCAGGGCTGTGGTGCTTTTAGATAAAATAGTTCCAGGGCCGTACTTATAGATATAATAGTTCAAAAACAATATTTAATGTAAAAAAAACCAATGATTGACTGAGTTAAGAATGAGGATACTAGGAAAGAATGTGGATTGAAAGAAAGCGTAGTGCTGAAGATGAAAAAAGGATCTTAAATATGGTTCAATGAATGATGAAAGATTTACAAAAATAATAATTTTGAATAGTATAGAAGGAACGCAAGGTGTAGAAATATCAAGAAAAATGTGGTACGACCAAGTAAATAAAATTTATAAAGAGGGTATAAATATTCTTTATAATAGGAAATTATGCATGATGAAGTACGAGTATATAGACGTGGCAGAAGCGATAGGTGTTGACGATGATTGAATGAAGTGGAGATATGTTCTCTTTGCCTACCCATATAGGGACATTATATGATGGTTATAATAACAAAAATGACATATTAGTTATAAACAAATTGAAAGGTAGGTCAAATATAAAAAAAATCAAATACAATGATATTTTATCTGCTAGGGTACTAACACTTTTCCTGAAACTTAAATTTCATAATCCATACAATAAAATTGCGGGTAGTTTTGACCAAAATTCACTATAATGAGTACATCACTTATTTTGATCATGTTTCCTTTACTGTTATGTGGAAAACTTTTGCATCTTACCTGATAGACGTTAAAGAAATATTATGTGAAAAGAAAACTTAAACCAAATTTTGAAAAAAGAGGTTACAACGAGAATCGACCCGCAACCCTTGGATTATAATACAGGCGTCTTGCCAACTAGACTACGGAGGTCGGCAAATTTACAGAGGGTGCATCAACATCACAAATATAGATCAGCTATAAATAAGCTTAACAAATACGAAAACAATATTTTATTAACCTAAATATAAAGCACTCGCAAATTATCTTAATATTACAATAAATACGAGTATATTCTGAATCCAAACCATATCGAGTTTGAACAATGTAACGATTTATAGCGGGTTGTTTATCTTTATAAGTCGTGATGATTTTGATTTGTATTTATTTAAATATAAATACTCAAGAATGCGGATGAAAGCGAAAGTGGACAGCGGGCAATCAATAACAAGTCTTGACAGTTGAATGAACAATAATAATATTTATTTCTCGGCATGCGGGTAATTTATACAAATGAGTGAACCAGTTCGCGATACATATTCTGTCTTACTCTAGCGCGTGCATTGGCGGGTAGATATTTATTTGTATTCGTAGATGGCTAGACAGGTCGCAAATACTATAAAATAGTAAACATTGTTGTTGTTCCTAGCGTGTGACAATCTGTAAATACTTCATCGGTCATTGACCCTGTATGTTTACTATTTTAACAATAATTAATTTAATTTAATTATGTTTAACAATTCACTTATTTATTTTGACAATTAAATATTTATTTAGGTAGGTATCCTACAGATTTTTCAGAGACATAAAAACGTTAAAACCATATACATAAATTCATATAAAATAATCGTCACCAAGACTGCGAACAAACTTTTATATCGTGAAAGCATAAAATCGTCAAAAGCTCGATTTATGCAAACACCAAAATAAAAAAGTGTACAAAAAAAAACAGCAGAGAATGGAAACAAATTCAGGCACATCAAATTGTATCACTGTTTTATAATTTTCAAGTGATCTCAATTCTTTATCATCCCGATCCATCTCTTTTTTTATTTTAATTAAAGAATAAAAATACTGTAGGAATTTTCAAATTGGAATTATTTAATTAAATTTTTTTCTCTTGACACAAAAAAATAACTGCATCGAATAGCAAGTGAAAAGGATGTTCATATTTTTATTTCATATCGTGAGATATTGAATATTTGGGAAAAAAATTCATTTGACTCAACTTATAGTATATCCAGACAGCTCTAAATTTCGGAGATATTTACTTTTTTGTTGTTGAATTTCGTTCTTTTTGGTATTTTTTTGTAGCTGAGTTTTGTAAGCTCCTTTCATAAAATGTTTTGTTTCGTTGTGAAGTGGCTGCAATTAATCATTTGTAATAACAACACTTGCTTAACAAAACTGCACCATTGAGCAATGAATATGAACATTGTGTGGATTTTCATGTGATTTTGACTACTTATAGGAGTAAAGTTAAGAAGTTGTTCTTGCCTAGATAAATTTATTGAATTGTAGAGGTTTGTTTTGTTGTGTTGTTGGGTCTTATGCTAGTTTTCTTAATACATTATAATGCTGTATTATTTATAGTTACGTTTTAAACATTGGAGAGATTTAAAGGAAGATTAGCGGAGGACGAGGAAGACATAAGTCTCTCTCTAACAACCAATAAAGGAGATGGTAAGTGAACATCAGAGAGGAATCCTTTTTAATAATATTGGGTATTAACGAATAACGAACCCGAAATACTGGGTTGGAAGACACTCGAATCAACTGAGCTTATGGGGTCAAAGTTAAGGAACATTGACACTTTACCATCGACATATTCTTTTGGGAGGGTTTTCCAAGGAGGGTCGTAGTTGTAGCGTTACAACCGTTGTCCTCCGTGCCAACATTACTATATACAATAAACAAAACTAGAAACTTAATATATGTTTTAAGCATATTTCAAAGCTGAGCTATTGATAAAAATAATGAATAAAGTGGATTTCGTGGTGAAAATGAAGTAAGAATTTACAAAAAAACAACATCTCACAATAAGTGGATACAACTTTGATTAGAGAGATATATATAATAACTAAAAATTATTACTGACTTACCTATGCGATATATGTACGGAGTCTTAGAGCATTAAGAAACTTACCTGAAAATAATAAAAAAACAATATAAATTAATCAAAGATTTTGGTTGAAACTTAATGAGAATTCTATACTAATTTATTTTTAATATCCACAGTACATAGTTTAAATGGAAATATGAAACATAAAGTACAAGTACATAACAATGCTAAAGCACCTTCCATTTTGTTGGTATAAACTATAGAACCTTTTCATTAGGCACGACCTGGAACGTAATGGTCTCATATCTATAAGCATAAAACTTTATTTGCATAAAAAGTTCAATCAAAACATTAATTATGAAATTTCTATTTTAATTATGAACACTATTTATGATTTAATAACTTTCTAACTGTATGTAATGTTTTCAACGAACGAAAGGTACTAGTAATTAGCTTAAAGTTTTTATTTAGAAATTTTCACGTTTTCTGTGAAGTTTATAACTTTGGTTTTTCGCTAATTGTCCTAAGTTACCTTAATTTAACTTCAAAAACAAAGTTACAGTTTTTGATAGTTAGGTTTATAATTGATAATTTTTTTGTGAAAAGTTGTTGAAGTGTGATTTATTTAGTCAGATCTAGAAATTTCTGATATTTATTCGATAATTGAGTGAATTCAAAATATATTTCTGCGATACCTTTATTCCAAACAGTATGGATTTTACCAGCGGCGGCTGGTGTGGAGGTGCGCTAAACCGGAGAAATAATTCGTAATAATTAAATTATATGTTCGCAAACATGATTTTAAAAAATGTTCAATATTTGTATATATTAAATATGTATAAGAATATTGACTGAGTATTTTTATTTAAGTGAAAATTAAAAAATATTTAAAGTAAAATTTAAAAAAATACTCCTTTCAAATTGACCGGCCAAGTTTGCTAATACTACAGAAGCGATCTTCAATACGCACCGGACGGAAACGCTGATTCATATAGGGCAGACAGAGACATACAGTAAACCGTGAGACAGTGATATTTCATATTTGCTCAGCGTCTCGAGGTGCGCTGGTGCTCAACGCACCAGCGCACCTCGAGATCAGCCGCCGTTGGATTTTACCCATGGCTCTATCCCACATTTTTAATGGATATGTTTGGATATTACTTCTTACGCATTAGAAGAGATCTTAGTACATGTTTGTATCAATACAAATTGTTAACAGGAAACAAGCGAATCCCTTGTTGATTTCCAAACTTTTGTTTAATGTACCGGACAATTATTTACGCCATCGTGAATTAAGATTGTTTTCGGTGCCGTATTTACGTACTGAATTATTAAGAGCATCACCACTTGTACACGGAATAGCCTTGTTGAATGAATTTTCTGATATTGATATTTTCCACGTCTCGGTAGATAAATTGAGGATTAAACTCCTAAATAAACTTTGTACGTATAACTGAGACACTTGAAAGCGAAGCATGAGTAAGCTTGTTCCTTTTGTCATTATGCTACTCGTATATTTAGACATTAACATTAATTATTTTTATCTTTATTGGATGTACGAGTAATTGGGTTAAACTTGTATCAAATGTAAAATATAATAAATATTGCCAAGTCTCAGACCCACGCTTCTCTAAGGGTCTGAGACTTAAATTCCCTATAGAAGGCACATTCAAAGCCTTGAAATGTTCCACCAGCATTTCCTTCGCCGAATTCTTCGGATCCACAGGAGTGATCATGTCACAAATGTTTCGGTCCTGCAACGCTCCAACTGTAAACCTTTAGAAGATATGGTTGTAAAGGTGAAATTGCGGTGACCGGGCATGTGATACGCATGGGCGATCACAGACTCCCAAAACGCGTGCTGTACAGGGAAGTGGTGGGCAAGCGAAGAGTTGGTGAGCAGAGAAAGCGCTATAAGAACGCGCTGCGAACATACGTCAGCATGCCCAGGCGGCTCAGTAGGGTCCGCATGTCTGTGGCATTTGCGGGAGGGAGTGCGCATCTGGCTGTTTTCTCACAGAAGATCACACGATCGACGTGAGAGAACGGTTCAAGATTGACGTTGAAGTGACGAGGGGATCCTCGACTACGAGGCCCGGCAACGATGATAATAAATAAATAAAATAAAATAAGTTTGAAATATGAAGTCATTAAAATATCATCCCTAATTTAACTGAAATTATGTAATAAATGTTAGTTTTTTATGAATAATTAAACCATCTGTTGAAGGTTTTACGTGATATTTTATAGCAATAAAAAGTCGAGTTAATCGAAATGTTACCCAAGAAAACAAACATTAATAAAACATGAAGATAAACAATTTGTATTTAGTATTAAGGATATACCGTATTAGCCCGAATATAACACGATATTTTTTACTCAAAATATTTTTCAAAAGAATAACGTTCGCGTTATATTCGGGGTTTAGGCCATGCCCAATGAGCGCGGAGCACACAGCCAAGCCTTCTCGCCTATCGCACGCACAGTTTATGTGGGTTTTGGATGCGTTGGTGATATCGACCAGATAGAAAATAAAAACGAATATATGCAATTTGTCACGCAAGGCGAATGACAGGTGAAGTTTAATAGCGATAGTGGTGACATTAGTGGTAATAATCTTAACCAGTGACATCGCGCGTTGCCGTTGTGTTGTGCTATGTGTGCTTCAGGTAGCGAAACGAAGGGGATTTAGATACATGCAGAGAGGCCCGCCCCGATCCCCACCTCATACGTTCAGTAGTCGCGCGACAGTTGCAGCGAAAAAGCGTATTTGATACGCGCGACTCGAGGCTTTGTCTTCGTTGGTAAGTATTTATTATGTTTCTGTAATTTATTTTTAACAAACACTGTTTATTCCACTTTTTTGTGACGGTAGAACCCTACCGGTTTCAAGGCTTTCACCTCATCTTCAGGGGAGCGCAAACAAGACTAAATGCTGTTCGAACTGGTACCGATATAGACACTTCAACGGTTGGAGGCTGGGGGTTGAGGAAGGCTAGGGATAATTTCGGCCAAGAGTGGGGAGATTTTGGGGAAATAACTGTTCAACAGATGCTCCGATCGGTATACTGACTTAGAAATTTCTAGGGCCTCTAATCTGTCCAATTTATTTAAACCTCCACAACGTTAATGCCTTAACTATAAACAACATATTATTTTTCTAAACCCCTCTCGCAATTTTTGTTTTATATTTGAATTTTTCCTTTCATTCCTTCTCCAAATATACAGGTCGCGTTATATTTGAGGCCGCGTTATATTTGGGCTAATACGGTACTATGAGTTCGAAATTAAGTGAATTTTAATATGGCTTAGTTAACAGACATACTATTCAAAATTACAATATGAAGAAGAGAAATGGTTCTTCGACTAAGGTTTCTGGAATCGACTTAACCAGATAAAAGACAACTAAAAGAAATAATGATAGTATTTATGAATCGAAACATATTGAAAATAATTAGAAACACACAAATAAGACATATTGATATGTAAATTTAATGTGTTTAGAATATATTTCTTGGGAAATATATGTTGAATATTTGTGAGCAAACGCTCACTGATATGTCTGAATATTTTAAAGGCTGTCAGGACGTCAAACACACAAAGGATTACACTTAACAGGGAGATATGTACAAAGGATCAAACCTCTCGTCTTAGCATCTCATACTTCTCGCACACGCTTCGGTGGGCTGTTTTGTGCAAGGATCATGTGCGATGGTCTGTGAAATGATTTATATCTCTTCAGTATGATAATGGAAAGTATTATATAAGAAGTTATAATTTGAAATGTTTAAAGGGTTCATTATTAATTGAAGTATCTTAAATTTATCTCTTATAGATTGGAAGTGGGCGTATTTAGGGAATCTTAGGGTTGGTAAAAAATATTCAACGATTAAAACTATTGAAGAAAAACTCAATATTTAGAAAAAAAAAAAACTTAATCATTGCTTTACCAATTTATTGAAAACATTGAATTATTACGTTAAGATGGTTTGACCATTAAAACGAATGAATAAAGAATGATTTATAAAACACATATACAGTGCAGATATGAGTGGAAAGCGTATGAGAGGAAGAGCAATGGTTCCATCGAGTGAGTGATATTCTGATAAAAAGAAAAGTAGAATGCCAATCAAATCGTAGAGGTTGTGTGAGGTGTATATGTTAGACGTGGAAGAAGCTTAGTATTTGTGTCGAGTTAAGAATATGTGGCGCTCTGTTCTCTGAAGGGACATGATGGTATTGTGGGGATCCACGGTCGTCGCTGAATATTGTCGCATACATACGGTCAATGAACGATGAAACGACCTTCGGATTCCTCGATAAATTATATTAAACAGTCCAAAGGTCACATGCCAACCATTGACGCCGGCCGAGCATCGCGCCGCATTCCATACTAAAGAGAGAACGCACCACGCTGTCTCGCCAGTTTCGTAAAAAAAATATCACCCACATACGATATTAACCGATTTCTGCATTCACAGAAGCGAGACGGAAGCATATCGCGAGCGCACTCCCGTGCACATTTCAAAAACATATAAATACCTACGCTACTATAAAAATAAACACTCTCTCTTTCCGCATTGCGATCTAACATGTTTAATTATTTATCAACAAATCATCCTCATCGTCTCAATAAGAATCATTCCGCTAAAGTATGTATGTATTCATTCATTACTACTTTATCCATTTATAGAAGAAAAAAAAGAATATATAAGAAATGGGCCCCGTGAATAACGTCAAAACCTGGCGAATACGATACAATGACGAGCTGTGTAATATCTACAAAGCTCCCAGACTATCTGTACATGTCAGACTGAGTAGATTGAGATGGGCCGGACATGTGCAGATAATGCCGTCATCGCGAGCATCCAAAAGAATCCTGGAGGGACACCCGGGTGGGAGAAGGAGAGTGGGCAGGCCAAGGCTGCGATGAGAGGACGAAGTTAAGAGGGACGCAACCCGGCTGCTGCAGGCGCAGGATTGGAGAGTCGTGGCAGAGGACAGGAGGAGTTGGAGACGAAGATTGACGGAGGCCAAAGCTTGATATGGGCTGTAAGACCATCGAAAGAAAGAAGAAATATTGAGCAATACGAACTTGATCCATGTGTAGATGTAATAAATATAAATAATAACTACTACTTTATCCATTTGTAGAAAATATTAAAGAATTACTACCTTTTAATTATAATGAAATGACAATTTATAAAACGCCGTTTTAAGAGCAAACTCTCCTCAAGGGCAATCATATTTTCTTCTCAAAGGCTTTGTCAATTTATAGGTAAGACGTATAATTTCTTCTGTATCCATTTAAATAAAAAAAACAATTAAAATTTAGATAATACCGAAAAAAAGAACTAACTTACAACATCTGTATATGTTCAAAAAAACATAATTGGTAAGATAATCGCAGAAAACTAAGCTGAAATTTCGATATGTGATAGTAACATATTCGGCATTAGGTGTAGTGTTCACATACTATCATAAATGTTGATAAGATCTCCTAAAAGGTTATTGAAAGTGCTTGACACTTATAAATACTAAGGAGTTTTGGTAGAATTTAAATTATTCAAGTACACTTGTAGTTACATTAATGAAGTATAAATTATTTAAGTACACTCGTAGTTACATTAATGAAGTATAAATTATTCAAGTACACTCCTAGTTACATTAATGAAGTATAAATTAATAAAATATTTAAGTTAGAGATGTGCAAACTGGGTATGTATTGTAGTTAAAACATTTAAGTTAGAGATGTCCAAACTGAGTATGTATTATAGTTAAAATATTTAAGTTAGAGATGTGCAAACTGAGTATGTATTGTAGTTAAAAAAGTTTTCGAGTTTGTTGCCATGATGAGTTAGTTTAAATGATGGCCGACTTTCCAAGGCATAGTAGCATTTTGATAATGATTTTTTGTCATCATTTTGAAGACAAAGGTTACAACGTCATTAAGACGTTGGCCAACTTAATACGATTGAAGCCAACTTAACACGATGACAACTTCTAAAAACATCTTAAACTAATGGATAACAGAAAATTATATAATTCACAAAAATGGTGCATCTAAAATATCTATCTACTTAATGAGTTGTTTTTATAAATTCTTGTTCCTTTTCAACAACAATCCACTTTATTCACTTTTTCTTATAAATAGCTCAACATTGAAACATGCATAGAACAAATATAGAGTTTGTAATTTTGTTTATTGCATACAGTAATATTTGCATGGATAACAAATTTTGCAGCACTTCAACAACGACCCTCTTAGAAAAACCCTCCCAAAAGAAAGGGTCGATGATAAAAAAA